>QYSG01012757.1:0-20806 GCA_003988875.1 Lachnum nothofagi
ACAATCGATCACAGCATCCGGGTTGAATACCTGAACACCTTTCCTGACATCAGTACTGGTATAATCTACATGTGCGTCGGCTCCTAGTGTATTAATCACGAAGTCCTTGTTGGTCCCTGAATTGGTTGCAATAACTCTCCAACCTCTTTGTTTGGCGAGAATGATCGAGTATATTCCCGTGGACGAGCTTTCACCCAGAATAGCAACTTTCTTCCCTTACTTCTTTCAACAAATGAGGTAACGCTCTCAATACTTGTCTTAGCGGTGAGGAAGACCAGTGGTACAGCACTAGCTTGCTCAAAACCACATGCTTACGGTTTCCGCACTACTATGGCGGACCATGGGTATTTATGGGAAGGGAGGCTCGTCTTTTGAATGTCAACAGGATTAAGCTCTGCGGCATGAATTTTGACGAGTATATCAGAGTCCGTTTTCCGAGGGGGGTGTATCATGGCCTGATGGAGAGATTCTGGTGAGCACCCTGTGAAAGCCCATACCTTGGCTTCCTGTAGGTCATTTTGACAGGGCACTCGATTTCGATGGTAGAAAATGGATTCTAGTCTTCTATACACGTGAGGAGATGGTTGGGGTTGCAGTAATTACAAGCTTCGATCGGCGGATCCTTATTTCATGCTTAAGCATTTACGAGCAGGTACCTCGGCTTCCATGACAATTACCATCGCTCGGGCATGACGTTATTGCGGGGGGTCGGCAGCAGAAAAAGCTTTAACGTGAAAAGGGAAAGCAGCTGCGCGCCATATTTCAACACCAGAGCCGATGCTCCTAAGTGCTCCTTAGTGCTCCTTAGCGTTTTATGTAGGGTTTTAGGCTCAAAACACCTGGCCTGCTAACACGCGTCTCTGCTCGGAATCTCGAAGCATCACAAATGGAGCTAGAATATCAGTTCAAGTTCAGTCAATGCGGCATTCCAAAATTTCTGGTTGAGCAACGACAGTCAAGGACTACGAGAAGTGGGAAATGATGAGCTAAGCGAGTAGCCCCTGAATCCTTATTTGAACCCTGGGTCCCTGACCTCTTGCAATTTATCAATAGTCAAAAAACCTGAGACAAAGTTCTTCACATTGAAAGAGTTTGAACTCTCCTGCTTGCAATTTTCTTTCATGAACATCAGTATACCATAGAAACTCGTCGAACAATCATGAATGCTTACCCAGCATAGCAAGGGCCATTCTCGAAAAAGTCGATATTGCTACACTTCTGCATTTCATCAACACATTTTGAGAGTTAAGAACCGCAATAGAGCTCAATAAGCTTGATTTCCGTGACATACTCTTGCGAGAGAGGAGAACAAAGATATATATAAAGCTCGTGCAAACTGCAAACCACAATGCTAGAACTTCACATCTATATCTCGTGCCTTGTTTACGAACTTTCTCTTTATTAAGCTATCTATAGTTTAAGTGGGGTCGAATTTGATGTTGCCCTTAATACAAGAAGTGCCGGAACTCTATTCCTAACAAGTCATAGGAAAGCAGGCTCTAAACAAACACCCTGTGGGAGGTCGCAAGATCGCAACACCCCTAAAACTAAGAGAACACTCAAATAGTCCTCAAACGCTGGTAAAGCATGGAATAGCCAAGATCTTCTCTAAGCTTACTGCCGATCGTCATAGAGAAATTACCATAGCAAAGGAACAAGCCAAAGCAAAGAACACAGAGAGAGTTGAGAAGCCAAAGATGCCCTAGTCTACCGCGAAAGGTTGCAGAGGCCCCTCAACAGGGAGCGGATAAAAAGCGAAGAAATCAAGTTCAAGAAGAAGAAAACAAGAAAATATTCCCAAACGCTCCGTCCTTAGATGATTCTAATGTCGGCACAGATTTGGAGATTAGCTCATGGGAGGCAACCCACCATCTCCAGGAGGAGCAACTCGGAGAAATCGTCAAGAAAATTATACAGGCTGACCTAGAATAGAATTGTCATCATGTAAATGCCTGGCACAGCACACTTGGAGATGGCCAACTACATAGAAAAGGCGGTAATCCACGGTTCTATTGTGTTCCAGAGCGCCTGACAGAGCAACCAACCACATAGGACAAGGCAAAGAGGGATACTGAAGGTAAGCAGTGAAGATGAGTTAATCCAACGGATGAGAAAGGTGCTCTCTGAGAGCGCCGTCAAGGAGAGTTAAATGTCTACGCAGACTAATGATCAACTTTTTGAGATTGTAATTCTCTACTATCTATAGGACACTATTCAGTAGTCGAGTTTTGTGGCTTCTTCGAGTATCCTACCCAAATCAGACGCCGTACTTCAACGCGAGTGCTATCATGTGGTTTCATTACATCACATTACATCTAGATGTCTATGTCTATATCGATACCTATCCCCAAAGCAGCCAGAATTGACGGATGACCGGTCTTTTCCATGAACGTCGGGAACTTCGTAATATCGTCTGACGGCTCCACAGTTTCATCGATCACATTGACCTCCAACCCCTCCACACTACTCACAGCAGAGCCATCCGAGTTTCTACACACCGTCCATTTCAAATTTTCCGTTAGATACTGCTCGACGGCAGGAACATTCCCGGGATCCAAACCGCCCAACACGTTTCTCAATGTAAATTCTGCATTCGTTTCACGTTGAACGCCAGCGTCGAGTTCTGCCTTCTTCGGCGTGGAGAGGATGACCATCCTTCCGACGAACTTGCCGGCTACTTCAAATCTGACATTGAAAGGTTCCCCAACGGCAGCATTGGGAACTTTTGCAACGACAGACCAGTCACGAGCTGGCGAACTCTTCTTGACGCGCATGGAYCGTTTTGTGGGCCAAGCTCCAAGATGTCCGTCACTGTTATACAATTGATTTACTCTTGCTGTCACATTCGCTGCCAGGGCTTTTGGATCCGTTAGCGAGGTTGGAATATCCGAGTAGGAGTAGCCGAAGTCCTGGATGGATCGTGAGGTGACAGAAGTATATGTCGTCTGCCCATCASCTGTCGTGAACGGTGAAAGTGGCGTGTTTTCGTCGACCATCGTGTTTGGACTGACCGTCCATGTTGCAGAGCCTGAGATGGCAGGCTGGAGCCACTGATCTGGATAGATGRCTTGCCACATTGCGATTTGGCGGTCAACATTGCAGTGATGCARGAAACTAGYGAAGTCAGCGGYAGTCCATGCTTTGGCGAGGAGGGACTGACAAGGCAGCGTCAAATCCAGAGAAKTCGACATCAGTCATATGGCCGTTATCTCCTCCGACTAGAACATGCACAGTGCCATGAGGCGCTTCAAACGAATTCTGACCATTGGACTGTGTCGACATGTTATTGTAGTTTTTAGTCTTTGCGAAGACAGACCACTGATCAGGTCAGCAACAGTCGCGAGTCTCATCTGATCAACYTRCCACTTGATCTGCTAAGGATACCCCTTCTTGTGTAAACGCRCTCTGGACATTTGAYTCGACRGACACGTCGCTGTTTCCATTTGGCCATCGAAGAGTCCATGGYTGATTRCCCAACGTATCGCGCGGGAACTGTGGCTCGGGATGATTTTGGAAATTGTAGCGATATAGAGGATTACTGACATCCTGGGCGCCACTYGACGTGTTGATATTGATYGTCGGCGTAGTCATTATATCAGGAAATTGCTGGGGATATGCAGCCCAGTCCCAGAARGGACAWCGAAATGTGTCAGCGGCAGTCTGATATTCTGGCGAGTTGTACGCCTGGGCAGCCTCCTGAACAAAACCGGCCAAGATTTGCTAGAAGGCGTCAATCCAGTTTCTCTTATAGAATATATGACTTACCTCGTAAAGTGCAAGGTAAGGTCGATGCCAAGTAGGGAAAAGAGTATTTCCATGTGTGCAATATCCAGTCAGATATCCGCTTGGAGGATTTGGATTGTCATCATCCCACGGAACAAAAGGCAGTCCATGAATGCCTTGCTCACRTCAGCGTTGACCCCCGCGCATGATTTGATGTACAAACCAGCTACTTGAAAGAACGAAGTCATATTGTTTTCATTGACTTGCGTRAACGAGTTCAAAGCCTGRATATACAGGGAGCTGATCAGTTAGCTACTGTTCGAGTCTACTAACGAYGGTACATACAACTGCGGTTTATCATTGTAAAGATCCAGAAGATTCCGCCTTGGTGGTGCAGCGCCAGTTGCAGGGTCGASKCCAGTATGAACTCCTGTTGCACAGTTAGTTGGAGAGCTTATAGCACGGTTGGGTACACAACGTACCAGTGATGGGGAAGCGGGCGTTGACAGAACCGGAAAGAGCAGCAATCGCTGGTACTAGCCGCCAAGAAGCCCCGAAGTGCATTTTGAAAGGATGCACAGGCTTTCTTGTAAAAGTCTGCGATATTGTAGCTCTTTTTCCTCCTGCTCCTAGGACTCTATCAAAAAGAYATAGATATCCTAAACTGAAAGCCTTCAAGCTGTCGACATCCTAACCCMCCCGCGCAAGAAACCTATATATTTGAAATCCAGACAACTTCGTGTATGTRRGAACATGAGATATCAGAAAGAAAATACGAGGTCATCRGAATTCGGCCTAAAGGCYAAGAAAGCAGGGTGAAGCATTGGCTTTGACATCAAAGCCTCAAGGATAAACCATGGATCCATGACTCGGAAGAGCATCRCAAATGAGGCCRACCATGCCAAGGCTCWCATTRCGCTRGCAACCAAGAAAAACAAGCCATCGTTACACGAAATTGTCCACTGACCAGTAGAGAAAAGGAGAGGCTGAARAGGCTTRCGCCAGTCAGGYTCTTTGCTGCCTTCGTTGGCCCACAAACGATCAACAATATAGCGGTGTGTGTGGCACAACACAATGGGCATCAGATTGCACTTRCAAATAAAGGGAAAGCCCCTGAATATCAGCAGCGGGATCGCATGCTCGATGACATGTCCAATCTCCCGATGCTCAGCAAAGCTCGGGGAGGTGGAARGTTCCGTTTCCGGGTCTYCCGAACCTAACAACTATCCGGATTGCGGGGACAAGCGCYTGGYCTCMGTGCGCCTCCCAGCTTGTACGTTACCATAAATAGACGCGCGAGTTGTCCAGAGCGTTCATCTCATGAGGCTGAGTATAGWTATCAGTSGGAGTATGAAGGGTTAGAAGCTTGRAGGCATTGATTGGTCYRGATTTCAAGACAGCATGAAAGCGGTGGAGGAGGTTTGGAGAGTTTGTCGACGTCTCACGAGGTGTGTTTAAAGTTTTCCGCTTTCTCCACTGGTGATTTGCAGCCAYCCCTGRAATCCAATGGYCCCCACTGAACAGTTGAAACTTGAAACTGATATATCAACTCGTCGTTTTGAGAACAGGAAGTAATGCACTTGCTACTGGATCAAATCAAATTCCTTGCTRGATATCATTTGTCSTAGGTATGTTGARCTTCAAACCTACCTTTCATCTCGTGCAAACYGCTGGCCCGGCRATCTCCCATGACCAAGCCAGCCCCCGGTATGCAGAACCAAGAGATGAAGTAGCAAAGCRGATCTATTCCATGCCATAGACTCTACATGCRGGTATTACACACRGACAGTATCCCAAAATATCCATCTGTCCCATCAATGCTTTTCAGTTCCARCGCGCTCAAAWTGCAAATCACGATCCCGATTTTGCCTTCCACTCATCATGTGCTTTCTTCTGCCTCTCCCAATCCTTCTTCATTTTCTTCAACGCGCTCTTGGGTACATCTTCGCCCTCCTTCGTCTTCGTGGGAAGACCATCGTCATCCCACGCACTGAATCTCTCATCTCGGAACATATCCTGCGGGCTGACTTTCGCCTTCTCTGCCTTTTCGAGCTCCTGCTTCTCGCGAGCTAGCCTTGCAGCCTCCTTTTGTGCTGCCTTCTCCCTCTCCTTGGTAGCCTTTTCTTCCCTCTGGGCGAGAAGCTCTTCCTTTGAGACGAACTTGATGAGTGCGCCTTGGCCGTCGCCTCTGTCGTCAAGGTAYACGCCAAGATTCGTCAGGTCATCATCTCGTATCTGATCTGAYAGCGCRAGGATTTCTTTCTTGGAGGATGATGTAGGCGCCAGCTTCCGGATCTCGTCTCGTATCCTAGATACGCTTCTAAGGTAYGGCATGACGAGSGCCTCCRGATCCGTCGAGCCAGCTGAGACCAGTGWGTTRAATTCACCATCTACGTTTGCTGCAAGCAGCTGATCCAGARCTTCCGAGTGCAGACYGAGRCGTTCAACTTCTGCYTTGACCCTATGGAGCACGGCCACGAAAGGCTTGGCAATTTCCTGYGGCGACAAGTTGGCATTCGCGGCGCTACTGGCCCAGCCAAGCCCGTTGTACGGAGGCTTCGCGTTTGCGTCTAGRCCGAATATCCCGACAATCTTCGTCACCCAGCGTGCGACAGCTTCGAGTGCGCGAATGTCTGCATYAGCTTTSTGCGTAACGATGTGGGTATTTGCATCCCCAATAAGCTTCTGAATAACTCGCATGGCTCGCGGGGTGTCGAAAGAATCTARAAGTGCTGCATCCAATTCTGCTTGAGCATTCTCTAGGCTTGCTTGTAGACCATCYTTGGACTCGCCAKTGATGGACAGGGACTTGAGCGCGYCCGCTGGTCCCYTCTCGGCTATCAGTGATTTCACGACAATGAAGAAGTTCTGGGATTCGTYAGCTCAGATACTAAASACCCACGGATGAACTSACATTCACAGTGGCCTCCCAACCCTCCGCCATTGTTCTCATATCCGGTGAGATCTCGACYCCRTCATTCCACCTCCCCATCAAGAAGACRACTCTCATCCCTCTTGGAGTATAATCCGTCTTCAGAGCATCTCTAATGGTTTGGAAGTTCTTCAACGACTTGGACATCTTCGACCCCGCAATTGATAAATGACCCATATGCAAAAAGTAATTGACCCATGTATGCGGCCCTTTGCCMTGCTGGCAAAAGAATGCCTCCGACTGCGCTAACTCGTTGTCGTGATGKGGAAATGCAAGATCAATGCCCCCAGAATGAATGTCCATCTGCGATCCCAAGATATCTGATGCCATCACYGAGCACTCTATATGCCAYCCAGGTCTCCCCTCACCCCATGGACTTGGCCAGACCGGCTCGCCAGCTTTCGACTTCTTCCACAACGCAAAGTCCCCAGCACCCCGCTTACCACCCAGGTTCTTCGACAGCGATCCTTCGCCATCCTCTTGTAACGCCTTGTCATTCCTGCTGTCGGGTCGTAATCGTGCATATGGATTGCCRGCTTTCTCAAATGCTGCAATGTCAAAATACACTGACCCGTCTGCTTCGTAGGCAAAGCSTTTTTTGACAATTTKCTCGACGAACGTGACGATTTGGGGGACGTATTCCGTAACTCTCGTGATAACTTCCGGCCGCATGACATTTAGCTCATCCATGTCATCCATAAACCTGTYCTCCCAGTACTTTGTGACWTTYGTAAATAYYGTGTGGTCGCTTCCGTCGATCGAGTYCTTGTAGAGCGAGTCTAGGTATGGCAGCAGCACTTCGTCCGCGCCGCCAAACACTTTGTTTTCTTGTATKGCCTCCGCCGCAGCCGTTAGGTTGCTGAGGTGCATCTTCGCCTTTGCTTCCGCATCGCCTGGCTTCCCCTCTCCCGTCAGYGTCCCTCCTGCCAGCACTTTCCCATACGCAGCATCTCTTTTCTCCGTGTAATTGCTTGGGCTGAGTTCTGRTCCATCTTCTAAGAGATTTGGTAAATTCCCTTGCGCGTATGACTGGAAGGCTGTGGCTGCAAGTYTCGACAATTCTGCCTCTGTGTAAGTCTTCGACTTTTCCAATTCGAGTAGCTTTTGTCTCCGGGCTTTCAGAATAATCTRCCAAAGTCAGTCAGCATCCCAAAAGCCGAAAGACAATCTGCCGACCTTGTCATCGACGTCCGTGATATTCATAACAAAGTTGACCTTGAAGCCRAAGTAATCCCGCATAATCCTGCGAATAATATCGGTAGAGACATAATTCCTGGCGTGGCCCAGGTGYGAATGATCGTAGACTGTCGGACCGCAMGCGTACCAGGCCRCCTTGCCYTCTTCCTTGGGCGTGAAAGGRACCGGCGCACCAGGCTTGAGGGAGTTGTGGACTTTCAGAGAGGCCATTGTGGGCGTCGCAGCGGATTTGAARGAACGAATTGCAGAAACATAAGCAAGTTTGGGTGCAGAGATRCGCAGAAATGAGGATATAAAGGGCATTCAGCTGCGCAGGAAGGATGACTGGGTTGYGTGTTGTGAGTCAGGGCTGGGCTTTGTGGTTTTGRCAGAAGGCCACCACTCGCCAAAAATCCCCCCCGCCTAAATTCTTCAGCCTCGTCCGAAATTTATTCAATCTCGACCACAATTCAGCTGGGAATGGCTTCACAAACATCGCCATTCCTGCATCCAGGGACGRTATCAAAAACGGATCGTCTATCAATCGTACATCTCAAGCGCGACCTCCAGCTCCCGACAATTCTCAAGGAACACGACGAAGATGATGAAGGCTACTCGGAGGGCAAGGTTGTRAATACTCGATTCGGCTCTTTTCCGCATACTACATTGATTGGGCTACCRTGGGGGGCGCAAGTACGAGCTTCGAAGGTCGATACKGGTTCWCGAGGGCGTCGGGGACAGAAGCAGGAGAAGAAGAGAAAACGGGAGGGAGAGGAGYCTGATCRGCCAAACAAGAAGCRGATCYTRGACRATGGAGAGGYGGAGGATGTTGCTGTCGCCTCTYCAGCGRTAGAAAAGGRGGACAAGGAAKCTGAGGCAGCATCGAGCGGTTTCATACAYCTGCTGCCTCCTACACCGGAGAATTGGACGAGCTCTTTACCCCATCGAACACAAGTCGTCTATACCCCGGACTACAGCTACATCCTGCACCGAATACGAGCGAGACCAGGATCAWATTTAATAGAAGCTGGAGCAGGGAGTGGATCGTTTACGCATGCATCTGTYAGGGCTGTGTTCAATGGATACAAGGGAGAAATGGAGAGCGCCGCARAGAAGAAGCTGGGGAAGGTATGGAGCTTCGAATTCCACGAGCAGAGGCACCAGAARCTACAGCAGGAGATCAAAGAACATGGGCTGGATGGGCTTGTACAGATCACTCACCGCGACGTGTGTGAGGATGGCTTCCTAGTTGACGACCAGAGTCCAAAGGCAGATGCCATATTCTTGGACCTCCCAGCTCCATGGCTCGCCCTGCCTCATCTCACACGATCTACACCTCCGTCACCGAAGCCCTCTTGTGGGCCACCCGATACTGRGTCGCCAACTGCGAAYGGCGCACTCGATGCTTCTRCGAAACCATGCATCTCTGCACTGAATCCCGCCGCACCCGTCCACCTCTGCACATTCTCTCCCTGCATCGAACAAGTCCAAAGAACGATATCGGTCATGCGAAGGCTTGGGTGGGYAGATATYGAAATGGTCGAGCTGGCACAAAAACGATTCGAGATTCGTCGKGAGCGGATTGGGATCGACAATGGAGCACAGAGGGGTCTGCAGACCTCACCAGCATCTGTAGACGAAGCATTGGCTCGTCTGCTTGAGGTTGAGGGGGCTTTCAAGCATTTCCACGAGACCGGCGAGAAAGTCGAAGGCAAGAAGGACAGGAACAACCCKAATAGTCGGCAGAAGATAATGGAGAGTYTGGTTGAGCGAAAGGTATACAAAGAAGGGATTCTGACGCATAGGTCAGAGCCAGACGTGAAGACACATACAAGCTATCTTGTATTTGCGGTCCTGCCGCAAGAGTGGACTGCAGAGGACGAGGAGAAAGCGAGAGCGAAGTGGCCTGTGAAGATCAGGACCGAGGAAGCAAAAGAGAACGGAGAAGTCATCGGAATGAGTAAAAGGCAGATGAAGAAAGCTGCTAGGCAGGCGCAAAAGGAGAAGGCTGCAGCTGAATCAAAAGCGAGGGAGCCAGAAGAGAATGTGGAGATAGAGAAAATAGATACCCTAGACGCGGAATAGACCACACAGATCTGTGTTGATTATTATCCTTACTTTTGGCTGACTTTTGTGTCTACCATGAATCCGGTGTCACTGCGAGAGGGGTCGTCTGTGGTACTCCGAACTCAGCTGTTGCATCTCCCCTAACAGGGTGATGGCGCTGAGGAGTGACTTGGGCGGCGTCTATGGCCATGAATCCTCTGCCATGATCATCCTCGATCCACGGAGTCCCAAGACTTGTGAGATGTTGAAGCTGAATTCTCCTCGAGGCATGAGCTCCATCTGGCTATCCCCTTCAGACTTCAACCGCCCCCTCAGGGACACCAACCCTACTCTTCAACCTCCTCGCAAAGAATTTCATAATCGGCAGCATCTCGTCCCTAGTCCTTGGCATCGAATCATCCGGCTTCGCCCACTTCACATACTCAACATCGACAAACGCGTTCTTCAGTCCATCAACCGCGGACCTCGTAACCTGCGAACTCCTGCTCCCTCCACAAACCAGCACTGGCGTTTTGCTCTTCTTGCTCGCTGTAACAGACGACGGCAATCTGCCTCCAACACTGACTATACCTCCAAATTCCAAATCCAATGCCTGAACAGCCGCTGCCAACGCAGCCATAGCGCCCTGCCCAAAGCCATAGAATACAATATTCCTCGTCTCATACCCACATTTCCCCATCAACACCTCCTTAATCACCGTCTCCCCAATGACCTTGCCACTCGTCTTGAATCCAGCATCGAGCTCGATCTCGCCCTTGCCCTCATCGAACAGCACGTCGTCGCTCCAGTGGAAGGCTGGGTCCTCGGTGCCGGTGAAGAGAGGCGGGATGGGGTTGGGCCCGCGCAGGGAGATGCAGGCTGTTTCGGGGAGGTTGAGTTGTGCAGCTAGGGTGGCGAAGGGGGCGTGGGTGTCGCCGAGGCCGTGGAGGAGGATGAGGATGTTGATGGGGGWGCCGGTGGGTGGTGGGATGATGGAGAGTGTCAGGGAGGGGGGAAAGTCTGAGAGGTTTGGGAGGCGAGGAGACATCTTRATTTGGATGTGGTTATAAGTCTGYACCGTGCTTCTGCGGCTGTGTAGGGATTAAYTGAAAGRAAATCTCGTGATGAAAATGAGGGCATTCACGTGCGCCAAGCATCCTRACAGCCCTCGCCAAGAGGTGGGGTGGCTGGGCAAAAGCTTGATCTCGGCACCTGGGCCGATCACTTGAAATGTCGTTCTTCAGCTGTGTTGAGATGGCTGTGTATAGTTACATTTCAACCGCCTTAATCTTAAGGACCAAACGCTTCAGCTGAACGCTCTAACATCGGCCGAACCAACAGCGTTAAACTGGGTTCCTTCCAGGCCATACAAGGCGTTTGCATGAAGCTCCAGATGCACGGCCCAGACCCTGATGGGTGATGTCCAGTCGGCTTCCCTGCACGCGTCACTTCAGTGGGACGCAAATGCCGCCGGTGGGGTTCCAAAACGTTTGCAATGAGCAGCTCATCTTCTAAATGTGGTTGGAGTGGCATTGAGAGTTGCCAGAAATGGAGGCATGAAGAGACAGCTCCTACTCATCTTTATGCCGCCCTGAATACCCTTTGGCAGCTTCCAGGAATAGGGGTCGAACGTGGAAGTTTRATGTCATAATCCGTTTCAACAACTGAGTCTGACCCTGATACGAGCTCTCGGGAACTTGCCCCTCACTTGCTGTCATCCCAGTCACTTATTTTTGTATCGAGCTTGAGTCAAGGCCATCATCTAATTGGACTGCCCGCACCAAAGTCCTCGAACGCATAGCGGTGATCTTAATTGACGCTCGTATGTTTCGGGCATTCCCACGCCACGCAACCCACTGGTGAGGAGGGGCAGCTTGATCCGCGTGTGAGCTAAAAGTAGGCCATGCATGTGGGCTCAACGAGGCCCCTGGATCTTCATGGGATCGAGGGGCTGTGAATGGTTCGGGATTGGGTGTGTGGAGTAATTCCTGACACAATCGCGCATTCAGAATAGGTGATTCACAAGCAGCTGCTYAAGCTATAAAGACCCCGCCGTTCCCCTCCATCCCTCRAACCAGACTTCATCAACACGCAATCACAAACCAGATACCCATCTCCCAAACAGAACCAAACTTCCAAAACCACACCAACTTACATCAGTCAAAATGGTCTTCGGCTGGGGTGAGCTCTTCCCAATCTCGTCCCTCCCATCCTGCTCATGCTGACGTCCTTCTCACTAGGCGAATCCGAGCAAGCTTACAACCAATACAATGACAGCGACCAACACCACGAATCTAGCTTCGGCCACGAGGCTCTAGCTGGTGCCGCTTCATTTGGTGCCTTCAAAATCTTCGAGGACAGACAGCGCTCAGAGGGTGAGTCTTCTATCAGATCTGGCACCACACGCAAATCAAGCCCTAACAATTTCCCTCAGGCAAGCCRGTCTCCCACCAGTTCGCCAAGGAGATGCTCGTCGGTATTGCGGGTGCTGAAGTTGACAAGCTCGTCGAGACCAAGGGACTGGACTACATCGACCGCGAGAAGGCGAAGCGCCACGCTGAGCGTAACGCTGAAGCCATGTATGACGAGCATTATGTCCAGGGACAGGGTGCTGATCAATATGATCCGTAAGCTTTTCCAGTTCTTATTCTTTGGAGGGACTTCAATRCTAATGAAAGTAAACAGCAACCAGTACGGTGCTCCCAGCCAGCTCGGTCGYTACTAGATAGTGACTGAGTGAGCTTCGCCGAACTTATTGAACTCTGTTGATGATGGATATTGGTTTTGGCATGCATGCACGGCTTTGACCAGCAGCATTCTCTCTTRTGAGGGAGGAGCACCGTGGATAGGAAATGACAYAAGGCAAAATCAAATAGAAAAAAGCGTTCAACCACATCTTGATCCCTCACAATTGCTTAACCTTAATGCCCCAGGCCTTGTGAAACATTYGAAAAAGAACYAGGTGCCYACCTCTGCCGTGAGCCAAAATAATAAATCTCYTACARTGTGAAATGAAAGGAAGAGTAGTACCTACCCGGGTACAGTGATTTTAATGAAGTATGACGAGATGTGCCACGAGATGTTTTCACCCGGCGTCGTCTGATCAACAGCGCCAAGACCTGATATCGTCAACCTTCAAGTTCCACASMACACCCCCATCTTCACTTCCATGAYTCTCTTCCATTTTCCTMTRCCCAAATATCCTTTCTCTCTGCCGCAGATTCCAACATGGTCAARAACAGCCCCCATTCTCTGCGCAGCAGCATGAGCAGCATCTCGCTCCGCCCYTCGGCTCAAGATCAAGCATCCCAGCAGCGRATCGCCGAACTCGAGGYAGAAGTTGCYAGGCTGCAGGCACTCGCAGACTCACAGCAGWMCYTAAAGAGCTCTAGCCCTGTYTACAGGAGAGCAGATGGGACCTCGCAGGTTCGACCGCCTCTCGAGGAGCTTTTTGCAACCTCCTCAACCTCARCAGYGAAATACGTGCCYTCATTGACACGGCCCGAGATCGAGAAYCTAGCCRCAGAGTCAAAGCGACTATTCAGAGACTACAATGGCGGCGGGAAAAGCTGGAAGCARGTRGCAGARGAGCGGAAGAGTCTRTTCGAGGGATACAACGACCGGCGGTCGAAAGAAAGCTTGATTACGAAGGGGCTGGAAGTGGAGGGGGAGAACGTCATGAAGGCGCCGGAGGCGTATACACAGCCTTTYTGTGAYTTCTTGACAGAGAACCCGACGGTGTTTCATGCTGTTGATCATTTTGAGAGGAAGTTAGAGAGGGCGGGGTTTRCAAAGGTATGTTCTCTGGTTCYGTTTACGAATACACRGCTGATTRGTATCTACAGCTTTCCGAACGAAAGTCATGGACGGATACGATAGAGGCGGGGGGCAAATACTTTGTTTCGAGGAATGGAAGCAGTTTGGTGGCATTCACGGTGGGAGGCGGATACAAGAGCGGSRACGGGGTTGCGATGATTGCTGGGCATGTTGATGCTTTGACGGCACGGCTGAAGCCTGTGAGCAACAAGCGGACGACTGCGGGATATACACAATTGGGTGTTGCRCCATATGCGGGCGCTCTYAACAGCACTTGGTGGGATAGAGATCTTGGGATTGGTGGTAGRGTCCTSGTRAAGGACTCCAAGACTGGGAAGATCACTACGAAGCTCGTGAAGCTTGGGTGGCCAAGTAAGTCTACGTCCAAAACATRAACRCGTCTGCTAAYACTTGCAGTCGCCCGGATTCCCACSCTCGCRCCTCATTTCGGCRTCGGTATGCTAGGTCAGAAYAATGCAGAGACACAGGCCGTTCCCATCATTGGGCTCGACAACTCCGACGTCCAATCCACCGAAGACGAATTCAAGAACTTRACACTGGGCGGAGAAGGCACATTTGCAGCAACACAACCTCCAAAGCTCGTACGTRCTATTGCCGGCGAGCTTAGCATCCAAGATTACTCCTCGATCGTCAATTGGGAGCTCGAGCTCTATGATACACAGCCCGCACAAACAGGTGGATTAGATAAGGAGTTCATCTTCGCAGGCCGGATCGATGACAAGCTGTGCTCRTGGTCTGCCATGGARGCGCTGCTTGCGTCGTCCGCCGCTCCCTCTTCTGAAGRTGATGGGATCATCAAGCTCGTGGGCGTTTTTGATGACGAGGAAATTGGCAGCTTGCTTCGTCAAGGTGCAAARGGCAACTTCTTGCCCAGCACTATCGAGCGAGTCACTGAGGCGTTGTCCACTTCGAGCAGTGCCAACGTTCTSTCCCAGACCTATGCCAATTCGTTCCTCGTCTCGGCGGATGTCATYCACGCTGTCAACCCCAACTTCCTCASCTCATATCTCGAGGGCCATGCACCGAGACTGAATGTCGGCTTGGTTGTGTCTGCCGACTCWAAYGGRCATATGACGACGGACTCTGTCTCGACGGCGCTGTTGACGAGGGTCGCAGAGAAGAGCGACAGCAAGCTGCAGGTGTTCATGATCAGGAATGACTCGAGGAGYGGCGGGACAGTTGGACCTATGCTCAGCTCTGCGATGGGTGTCAGAGCTATTGATGCGGGCATCCCTCAACTAAGTATGCACTCCATCAGAGCTACGACCGGAAGCTTAGATCCCGGGCTGGGCGTGAAGATCTTCAAGGGCTTTTTAGATAAYTTTGAGAGCATCGACGCAGAATTTGAATAGAGGTAGACATAGACATAATGTGTACAACAGGAGATTATATGGCCAGATTTTGCATATCACTTCCKTCTATGYTCATGCCATGCCACTATTCGCAGGACCGTCCGAACTGACTCGAATCATGGAGGTACTTGCTCCATGTCCCAAACATCCGGCGCTGCTTTGCAGTTTTAACCAGGTACTTGGGGAGAATCAGTAATCAGAAATGAAACCTTATGGCKTGCCGACTGCAAATCAGAATGATTTGCAAGCACGCCCCGTCCCGCTCGGGTCGTTTCTCAGGGCTACTCAGCGTCTCGGCCCAGTGACCTTTGACGGAGCAAAGGAAATGTTGCCGTTCTGGGTTCAAGCCCAGCGCGCSCCCCAACATGCACTTGCGTTACGGCTGACGCTAGAGCTCGCATTCTTTGCGAGGGAATAAAAGATGCATGAAGCGCATGCTCTTTGTCGCAGGGTTTCATTGCAACCCGGGCGATAATCTTCTGGATTTAATCGACGTGTCGCTCGCAAGGCAATCGAGGTTTTCGTCCTCCCTCGCTCGCCTCTCGCCTCAATACCAAGACCCCCGAACCCCGTCCCCCGCCCAGAACGCCCGTCCACCTTSAGCAGAGTGGACGAACGGCCCATGCAGACGCCGGGCATAACAACATCAGCTCCCCGTGTTGCCCAATTCCAGTCCRCAGAGCACACCACCCCTCCCCCTCCKCRCCTTTCACAGATCCACTCTGAGCGTGTTACCTCCCAAGTCACATCGCCTTGTCCCTGGCCTCGTCCCTGGCATAATCACGAGAGACGACGGGCCTTGACGACCGTCCCGACTCCCGAGCTGCGCAGTCCACCTTTTCCCCTTCGACGCCTCGTAGAGCGTGATTCTGCTGCTCCACGCGCAGGCAATTGAYCGATTTCTCGTCCACTATCAYCTGTGTGCTAGTCGCGAAGCTGTCCTAGGGCAGGCGCGCTCCCACTATCAGACCATGGAGACAGCTTCGAGAATAAGCAACGGACACGTACACCCCCATACACACGCACTCTATGGCCACGGCATCAGCAATGGCATCGCACTGAACGGACACGGYCTYGTYGGACATGGACATAGCCTGGGGCACCACCACAGCGTGCACCAYCCCGCGCTGGGGAATSTGAAAGTCACCGCGAAGGTGCCTCCGCCGGTGCCTAACTCGAAGCCCAACATCACCARTATCAACGCYCACGCTGCCGTCAACGACTCCAATGGCAAYGGACCCARCAACAAGAAGCCATCCCCCAAAGTCCCGGCAAAGCCCAAGTCGCTCTCCAAGGCCGCCGCGACTAACGGGCAGAGGTTCCARTGCCCGCGATGTCCCAAGAATTTCAGCCGCATTGAGAACCTGACCCGCCACCAAGCAAACCGTAAGCCTACGCTCCCCTCACCTCACCTCCCCTTAGTCCTCATATCTCAGTACCACCCCTCGCCGTCCACTTTCACGTCAAGGCTGACTYTGGAATTTGCTTCCTCCTCTCAGACGAAGAGATAGGCAAGTTCGCATGTCTCGTGTGCAAGAAGAGATTCACCCGCAGCGACCTGCTCAACCGCCATCGCCGGATCCACAACAACGCCGCCAACGGCCAATCAGACGCCCCCAAAGACCCGCACGTGACCCAAGCCAACCAGCGCACCTCGAGGTCCCCGACGTACTCGGATCCSGCGCAGTACGAGCAGGATCTCCCAGTCTCCAATGGCAATGTCGACCGGTCTTCTCTTCCCAGAGAGGCAAGTGGAAGTGGCGCGGTAGCCAAGTCTTCTGTCCACGATCCTCTCCCCAGCGAGCGCTCCATCCCCRCCGGCCACTCCACCAGTGTTCTTGCCAACGGTCACACAGCATCTGCCGGTATTCCGACCAGCCTTCCCAGCGACGTGTACRCGGGCCAGCCAAGCAATCTGTACATCGACCAGACTGCGGCCAACTACCAGAATATCTTATCGCATCATAATCTCGTCCAACCCCCGCCGTTGATGCAAGCACCAGAGCAAACTCAAGCACTAACYAGCCTCGTCGAAGCYGCGCTAGCTCCCCAAGAACAAGAAACGTTCAACTACACACTCACCCCTGCGGAAAACCTCAAYCCCGATCTTTGGGAGGGGTTCATGCTCTTTGGCGACAATCCGAATGCGTATATGGGCACGTAYGACGCTGATATTTCCTGGACAATGAATACCTTCGGCTACGACTATCACGCCTCCTTGGGTGTAGCTGGCTCTGGCGATTTCCCGGGTGATCCGTACCACTATGTTCCTTACCAGAAGATCGAGGTTCATCCTATTGATGCTGCGGATGCGGAAGACGAGGAAACGAATGGCTGGCCGGATGAAGCAGGCAAGAGTGATGCCCAGCTCGAGGCCCGACGCCGAGCTCCTCGAATCATCCCGCTTCATCTCATTCCCGTCTCATGGCAACCTATTCTTGACGAGCAGAGAGGAACAAATCTCACATCCGARACCCTTCGTCCCTTCCAGGCTGTAGATGATAATCTTCGAGAGACGTTGCTCACTACTTTGGATGGCACGCAGTTTGGACGGAGCGAAATGTCGAGACCTGAGATTAGCGATGCCATCTTCCCAAGCTCCCAAGTCCTRGATTTCTTTCTCCGACTCTATGTCAGATTCGTTCATCCGAGATTTCCAATTGTCCATCTTCCCACTTTCGATCTATACAATACCCCGCCTCTACTTATTCTATCTATGATGTTCCTTGGATCTGGACACTCTCGGATGGATCGAGGACGTTTCTCGCGGATGTTTTATGATCATCTCAGGATAGCTTGCACTCGTCATCACGAGCTTGATGAGGAATTCGTAAGTTTACAAAAAGCTGCCTCACAATCYATACTAAYGAGATCAGCTGCAATCTGTTGATAATATCATGACATATTTCTTACTCTGTCTTGCTGGTACTTGGAGTGGCCATAAGCAGGCMTACGAGTTTGCGGAGGGAAGCCGAGGCAAGGTCATCACTGCTCTTCGCCGGACTCGACTTCTAGATTGCCGTCCAAGGAAGGTAAATGCTGAGCGCTTTCAGCGTGAGGGCAAGAGTCCGCTCGAGGCGTCCTGGTTGGCATGGGTAGAGATGGAGAAGAGGAAGAGGCTTGGATTGTCCATCTACGTAAGTTTCTTTGAGTATTCCTCCAAGGCTTCTACTGATATAGCCCAGATGTATGACTGTCACTTCCCAGCKCTCTTCAATAATCAGCCATACATCAGCAAGGCCGAAACTACAAACTGCGTCTTCCCGTGTTCCGAAGAATCCTGGGCTGCGCCTAGTGCTGAATCTTGGAAAATGCTCGTTGGTGCCGCTGACGCTCCGTCTTCTACGTAAGTMGCTCGAACTATATMCTGAAGGCATACTAAYGCATAGCAGGTACTATCTACACGCCTTCAACTCTTGCATGCTGCACAAATGGATTAAGCCCACACARCCCGTCGCAAAAGCCACCAACGAGTTCAGCAAAATCATGCTCCTYTACTCCATGCTCTCGCACATCTTCGAATGGCGCCAATCGACATCGATGCTCAACCCGACCGGCCTCCTCGGCACTTTTGACAAGTCTGTTCTCCCCGTCGGCGAAGGCGTCAAAGTCAAAGAGCGCCGCCAAGGGCTTGTCGACGGYCTCGATAGCTGGGGCTTCTACTAYCTCACACCRGAGACCAGCGTCTCCACCACGCTCCTYCACAAGCTCGCGTACATCTCTCTGGACGTCAGCCTCTCAGACATGCACCTCGTGGCCGGYCGATCCAACAGCCAGAGCGACGGCAACTTTGCGGAAGAGAACCTGAARCACTGGGCGAATTCCGAGATGGCCACTTCCACAATGGCGCACGTTCATTCCATGTTGAGCTTGTGCCATCAGACGGTGAACTCGGGAGCGGCGCCGGATAGCAGCTTTGAGGTGGCGGCGTGCTTGTTYACGGGCGGGATYRTTTGCTGGGCGTATGCGAAGTTGAGGAAGGATGCGAACAGGGAGGAGTACCTTGTGCATATGCGCAATGCGAGTGCGGCGCTCGCGGAGATGGGCTGCTGGCGCATGTGCTGTATGTTTTCGCGGATCTTGAAAAGCTTCGAGGCGCAGAGATCTGTACGGGCTTGGTTCTGGGATCTTGGGATGGGATTGAAAAATGGCGTTTAGCTGGAAGTTAATGGTATACCAGGTACCAGGTTCCGGGTGTTTTTAAGGGGGTATGTAGCCTTTTCGCCTTGCTGGAAACTGTTTTGTGGTAATTAATGGCACATGATCGATCTGCATTTTTCTGAGTAAGCCTCTTCTCGTGTCCATCCCACTCTCCATCTCCATCCCCACTCCCTCGTGATGGACCTCACTCCGCCTGGGACATTCAAATTAGCGGTGCTTTTCTCTTCCAGCGCGAGGCTCCCCGCGAACGCCGCCTCTCTTCTCTCAACCTCAACCTCAACCTCAATCAATATCCTTTCATCTATATTTTCAAAATGTCTACCACTACTACCACCACAACACAGACCATCCCCCTGACCCCCATCCCCATCCCCATCCCCATCCCCCTCACACCCACCATCTCCGCCTCCGCCTCCGCCACGCCCACACCCCTCCCAACCAACCCCTCTACCAACACCACACCTCCACCTCACCATGCAGTCTTCGAGCAAGAGCCCTTCCACTCCCTAAGCACCATCCGGAAAATCACGATCTTGGTTCTGATCGTAGGGTGTAATTTCGTGCAGATGATCTCGAATATCGTCGGACTGGCGGCTGGGCTGGAGATTAGTCGGGCGCTGGGGAGGGAGGCGGGGCCGGGGAGGGCGAATTGGATCGCTGCGTATCCGTGAGTGCGCTCTCTTTTCCCTCTCTTTCTTCTTTTTTCTCTCTTCAACGAGTTGCGAGAGTTTTGGTTTGGTTTGGAGCAGGTTGTTGATGGGGATGGAGGATAGGTTGACGCAGGGGACGTTTGTGCTTGTGAGCGGGAGGCTGGGGGCGGTGTATGGGCATCGGAATGTGCTTGTGGCTGGGGGGGCGTGGTTTGTGGGGTGGACGCTGGTTAATGGGTTTATGGGGGGGTTTGAGGGGTTTGTGGTTGTGAGGGCGTTGAGTGGGGTGGGTGGTGCGTTGATTATGTGGGTAGATCTTCTTTTCTTGGAGTCATAGGTTATCTTTGGGGGTGTTTTAGTCGATGGCTGCGTTTTGGGAGTTGTTTCTGATCAGAGAATGTAGGCCGAATGTTGTGGCCCTCATCGCAATCACTTGCCCGCCGGGGAGGATGAGGAATTTGAGTTTGGGTGTGTTTAGCGCTTCGGCGCCGACGGGAGGGTGGTTGGGAGCTCTCATTGCGGGAGGCTTCCTCAAGGACGGAAGTTGGAAGTGGTTATTTGTGACTTTGTGAGTATTCAATTCACCGCCACAGACTCGTTCTCACATGTCACATCAAGAGCAGTTGCGGGCGCAGCTGTACTCGGTGCGCTATGGATACTTGTTCCGCCCGAGAAACCAGTAGACCGCAATGGGAAGATTGATTGGATTGGTGCTGCGTTGGGGACCTCTGGCCTAATTGTCTTCAACGTGGCATGGAAGTAAGTTCTCTCGCTCCAAGGTGGATGCCTTGTCTGACCTCGCCAGCCAAGCACCAGCAGTCGGCTGGTCTACGCCGTATGAGATCGCCCTCATAATCACGTCCGTCCTGGTTCTTGCCGTTTTTGCACTTTGGGAATACAAATTCGCTGATTCGCCCATCCTTCCTCTC
>QYSG01012768.1:0-17945 GCA_003988875.1 Lachnum nothofagi
TAATAATATTTTTTAATTTTGTTATTAACGGTAACATTTATTTTTAAACGTTTTTTAATTGAATTAAATGCAATAAATATTATTTTATTTATAATAATAATTTTATATTAAAAAATTTTTTAAATTTTTTAAATTTAAATACTTTAATGGAAATAATTGTATTTTTATTAATTATAATATTAAAATTATTATTATTATTTATATTAATGATTTTTTAATTACTAGCYTTAATTACAAARTTATTAATATTTTTAAAATAGATTTTTAAAAAAAGTTTAAAATAAAAAATATAAATATTATATAATATTTCGTTAATATTTATATTATTTATAATTAAAAAAAAGGAACTTTTTCTTTTTACTAAAATACTTATATTAAAAAATTACTTAATAAATATAGTATAAGCAACTACTATTTTGCCTTTATTTTTATWWWTATAAATATTAGAATTATTTTTATTTCTTTTAAAGAAATAGTTTTATTTAATGATTATTTATTTTATTAATTTATAATTAACTTTTTTATTTATTTTATTATTTATATATACTTTAATATTACTTTTAATATTAATATTTTATTWWATWTTTTATTTAATWTTTTATTTATATATTTAAAAGCAATTTATTAAGTATTTTAGTACTTTACAAAAACTATTCTTTTTGTTTTAATATTTAAAGGAAAGCTTTAGAATAACAAAGCTTAGCTAGTTGGCTTTATTAACTTTAATTATATAAATTATATTAATACTAAATTTTTTATAAATGCCTTTATGTTTTTATTAGCTGGTTGCGCCTTTATATAAATATTTAAAAAATAAACTTTTGTGGTTTTATTAAGTTCCAAATTTAAATATTATACCTTAAAAAAAAATTACTAAATTATATAAATTTACTAAATTCTTTTTAAATTTAAATATAGATTTAATAATGCCAAAAGTATAACTTTATTTTATAATAATATTAATGTTTTTTTTAGTTGAAAATCCTAAGTTCTATATTAGAATCAAATATATTAAAATTTAATAGTATTAAATTAAAAATGTTATTGTAAATAAACTTATTAATCTTTAATATATTACTATTATTAACAATGTAATAAATGGTTTTACTAAGTTTTTTTTCTAAGTTAACATTTAATAAATTTATTTATTAATTAARTCTACAAATATTAAAAATATAAAATTAAARRGTATATTAATGGCTAAAAAGTAATAAACTTAARACTAAGGGRTATATAGTAATTAATCTTTTGGCTAAATATTTTTAACATAAATCTCTTAGTAATTTACTATTTAAAAAAATAGTTCYACATTTTAATAATTAATTTAATAACTATTGCTTTTACTTTTTATTAAAATACCTACTTTAACCGTACGCTAGTATGACGCCTCCGAATACCTATCCTCTATAGGTTTGGATTGCTATTATTTGAATTGTTATTATTGCTGTTGGACGGCTCGATATTCTCCGATGCAGGAGCCCCAATACCAACGAAGCAACTAGGCCCTTCTCTAGTTTAAGAACAATTAGCTTATTTTTATATTATAGGTTTTGCTATATTATTTTTTGAATTTTATTAAATAATATAGTAAAGTAAGTGCACCCCAGTCCGCATAAAAGTTTTTCTGCTTTACTTTAGTTTATGTTATATATAGTATTAAAATTAAAATTCTATAAATAATATTTAATTTATTTTTTTAATTTTTATATTTTAGTTTATTTACATATTTGTATATTATGCACTTAACGGCATACCCTTTTTATTCCTTTATATTAGTAACCTACGCAAAAAGTCAAAAAAGTAATATTGCAATATATAGAAAATACTAATTTAATTTTTTTTTTAAAATATATTATTCTTTAATAAAATAATAAATATAAAAAATATAAAAAACAAAAAAAAAAAGTAATAAAAACGAAGCTTAGATTAAAGCATTAAAAAAACCGGGAATCAAAAAAGTTTCATTAAATATATGGCGGAAATTATAATTTCCGTATTTTAAACTATTATTATAAAAACAAATAAAATATTCCGGGCTATTGGATCAAATGCATATAATATAGCTAAAATAATAAATATTAAAAAAAAAAGAATAGGGAATTAACTAGATATTTAAATCTACGCCAAAAATACTAGAAAAAAAAAATACTAGGCCGGCCAACAAAAAAAAATTTCGTTAGAAATAGATTAAAATAAGCGGAAATTGCTTTACTAAAAAAAGTAAATCTAATAATATTATTACTAATATATATTTGTTTTTTAATAATTAATTTTATATTTATATAATTTATAAATTTATATTTATTTGATTAACTATTAGAATTAAATTTAATAAATAAAATTAAAAACGAATAAGTAATTAAAAGTATAAATAAATAATCAATAAATAATATAGAAAAATAAGCAATTCCAAATATAAAAAATAACTAATAATTAAAATCAATAAAAGTAAATCTGGCATTAGCCACTGAAAATATAGCTGATCCAAAGTACTTTGTAATTATA
This sequence comes from Lachnum nothofagi, assembly GCA_003988875.1. NCBI lineage: Eukaryota > Fungi > Ascomycota > Leotiomycetes > Helotiales > Lachnaceae > Lachnum > Lachnum nothofagi. The sequence goes on from QYSG01012768.1 coordinate 2,506, forward strand.
TCGATTTTAGGAATTTAAAAAGCTCCTTTTTTTAAAGGCGCTAATATTACTAAATTTTTTAAAAAATATATTAACCAATACAAAAATATTTAATTTAATTAAATAAATTAAATAAAAAAGTTGCTTTAATATTATAATTTAGCTATTAATTAATATATTAAAATATTGCCGGAATAAATACTTTAAAATTAAAATAGGCTATTTAAAGTTTTATTAAAAAAATATAAAAACCAGGATTTTTACTAATAAATAAACTTTTATTTTTTTTTAAAAATATTAAAAAGTAAGCAATAAAATAGCAAAAATAATGTTTAATAGTTTATTAAATAGTATATTGCTATTTCTACTATATTTGTAAAAAAGGGGCAATTTAAAGGATATATATGCAGAATATGGTTTTTTAATAATCTTCCGAAAAAGGTTCAAAGAAAAATCATATATAAGAATTATATTAATATTAATTAGTCAAATACTATTAACTTTAATAAGTTAGCTAGGATAACTATAAATATTTATATATTAAATAAAACAATAAAATTTTTTTTTAATAATAAAGCTAAAACCAAAGGATTTAATAAATTAATTAATAGTTTTAGTCCGGTTTCTACGGTAATCAAGAAAAAAAACCGATTTGTTTTTTTAATAATTGCTTTAAAAAATTTAATAGTAGTAATAATAGATAATCTTAATAAAGCATTTAAGGTATTGGTATTAGCTATAAAAATATCAATAAATAATAAAAAAAACGGATTTACTCCGCCTAGCAAAGAAAATCAAAATACTTATTATTCTACAGGGCCAAAAAAAAGAATTAATCCGTCCGCTTTATTGGCATTACAGATAGGCAATTAAAACCCGGGCTAATTTAATATTAGCATTAAAATTATTAGGATTTTTTTTAATAATTAAAGCTAGTATTATTATTGCAAGTAGCTAGAGCATTTCCGCTATAAGTACAAAGAATTTTTATAAGACATATAACATAGAATAATTCATAAGTTTTAGCGCAAAATATACTAGGAAAAAATAGATTAAAATAATAAAAGTATTCCGATATATAAAGGATTCCCTAGGATGGCAATTATTTAATAAATATAAAACTAGGCATTGTTTGCGTTTGCATAGGATCCCAATTAGAAAAATAAGCCGGTTGGTAGGCAAATAACAAAAATTATATAATAATTATAAAAATAACTAAAGCCTTTAAAGAATATTCCTATGGTTTAAGGAATGCCGGCCTATATTATTAATTGGAAGAAATCGGAAAATAAAGAAAAGATAATAGAAATAGCGGGGACTAGGAATAATAGGCCGAACAATAAAAAGGAAATTTAATAGACTAACTTAAAAAAAAAATGCAAAAAAATTGAAAAATATAGGAATAAATGCGGAAAAAAGGAATAAAAATGGACTTGGAAAAGCATCCGAAATAAATATAATTAAAAAAATAGAAATAAACTATAAAAAAACAATAGTACTAAAGAAAAAAAAGCTGAAAATAATAAAAAAAATATTTAAATATTTAAATATATTAAAAAAAAAAGGCCGATTCTTAAAACCTATTAAATAAAATTTTTAATAATAAACTTCGAATTATTAGCCGAAAAATAATTTTATATTTAGATTTATTATAAATCTTTTTATTTAAAGATCCAAAGAAAATCAAATAACCGGCTAAAAAAAAGGCTTAATTTAAATTAAAAATAGTATTTACAAAAAATACTAATACAAAATCTTTAATTATAAAATTTTTAAAAAAGTTTTTAATTACTTAAAATCAAAAATTATAATATAAATCAAAAATATATATATAAAAATATTAATTAATAATAAAACAAAGGCAAATCTTTTAATTGCTTATATAGCCATTAGGGCCGGATTACTAATGCGCCTAGGCCTAAAGCTAATAATAATTAGTTATTTAAAAAAAACAAAAAAATTCTAAAGTTTTTATAAAAACATTTAAATTAATATTAAAAGTATTATTATTAAAACTAGCTTTTTTATATTATTTAAAGCCAAAAATAAAATAATTTTAAAAATGCTTTTTATATTAGTTAATTTACTATTCTTTTTATATAAAAACAAAAGCTAAATTACTATTTTAATTAATAAGAAAAAAACCAAGCAAATAACTATATAAGTAGCGGATTTATAAAACTTTTATTTTAAATTTGATATTTTTCCAAAAAAACAATTAATCCGGGTAATAGAAGTGAATTATATTAAAAAAAATACTAAAGCTATTTTTAATAATATAAAAAATCGGAAAAAAACTAAAATCTGAATATTCTTAATAAATATTAATAAATTTAAAAATTATATAATTTTTTCTATTATTAGTATTTAAACAATATATAAAAAAAAAACAAATAAAGTAATTCCTATTAAAAAAAGATTTTTAAATAAATCTGTACTAAGCAAAAAATCTAATTAAAAAAAAATTATAATAAAAAAAAAATAAAGAAAGGGCCAATAAAACCTTTTTATAAATAAAATCATTAACTAACATTTAAATTTTCTAATATTTAATAAAAATTTAAATTATATAAAAAACAATTATAAGAAATAATTTTTAATAAAAATCTATTACTAAAAAAAAGGAAATTTTTAATAAAATTATTATTTCCAAAAAAAAAAACTATTACTTTTAATTTTTCAAAAATAAAAAAAATAAAAAAAAATAAAATTTTTTATAAGAAATTTAGATTATTTTCTATAAAGCCTAGCAAACATCTGATTTCCCTATATTTAAATATTTATATAAAAAAATAAATAAAATACTATAAAAATAAATTAATATAAAAATATTTAAATAATATTATAACTTTTATTATAATTAATGATTTTTAATTAAAAAAAAAATAGTAAATATCAAATAGTAAATATAATAATAAAATATAATATAATTATTATTTAAAATATTAATTTATTATTAAATATTAATAAAATATTAAAAAAATTTATCAACTACTAAATTATATTTTTAATTGATTTTTTTTGGGATATAATTAGGTTTTATTTTATTAAAATAATAGAAATATTATTAATTTTATAATATATTTAAACCTATTTTAATATATAATTTTAATGCAAAAAGCTATAAACTCAATACTTTAGTTTATATATATAAAAATAACAATTCTTAAAAATTACTTCCCTAATAATACTCGAATTTTCATTAATAATATATTTATTTTTAGTCTTTATTTTAGGTATAATAATAAAAAAGCTTTTTTTAAAATATATTAGTTTATATTAGAATATTTTATTAATTTAAATAAGATTTTTACTAATATTAAGTAATTAAATATAATAATTAAAGTTAAGTTTTAATTTGGAGTTTTTGGGTTTAAATTTATAGAATATATATACATAACTAAAAAATAATTATTTAATAATATAAAAGTTATTAAGATTTTTGATTAATAAATATTATTTAGGGATTTTAAGAAAAATCAAACGAATATTTAAGTATTCCTAGGTATTTATATTTATTATTAAATTTAAATTAAAAACTTTATAATAAAAACAAAGCTTTTATATTTATTATTATAAAAAAATATTGAATTTGCCTGGAAAAAAATACAACAAAATATAATAAATAATCTAAAATTAATTTTAATTTTTATATTAGTTTTTATTTGTTTAAATATATTTAAAAAAATAAAACTTATTATTTTTACAGTAAATATTAATTTTAAAAACTAAAATATTATATTTATATAATTAAATATTAATTTAATTTAATATTTAATTTAATATAAAAATAGAATTTAATTATTTTTAAAATAAAATTATAATATAATAAAAAAAAAATGCCGAAAAATACTTAAAACTTTAAAAAAAATATAAAATTATTTTTATAAAATATATTTTATATTTAAAATAAATGTTATAATATTTATTATATAATTCAATTAATTTATAGTAAATTTACCCAAAATTTTAATAATAAAATAATTTATTTAAATTTATTTTTTTAATTTTAGAATAAAATATATAGTAATAAATAGATTTTTAAAACAATATATTATAAAAAAAAAAATCAAAGAAAAAAACCGAAAAAAAAATATTAATAATTTTATTAATATAAAAATAAAATATTTGGTAATAAAAATATTATTAATAACAATTAAACTTTAATTAAAAAAAAAAAAAATAAAAACTTTAAATAAATCACAAAATTTTTACAAATATTAATATACTTTTATAAAATCACAAAATCTAAATTTTAAAAATTTAAAAATAAAGTTTTAAATTTTTAGATTAGGAATAAGATATTATATTATTAAGTAAATAAAGGTTTATTAATAAAAAAAATAATTAATTCTATTATTAAAAAAAATGTTATTATTACTAAAATATATAATAAAATAAATTATAAAAAATAAAAAACTATATATAAAAAAATTATTAAATAATATTTTTAGAATAAAATATATGCTAATTGCAAATTTTATATTAAATCATATAATTAATATTAGTAATATATAGAACTATAAAACAAAAAAACTTTTTATTTAATTTAATTAAAAATATTATAATTGAAAATTAAATTAAATATAATATATATATTTTTAAAAAAAAAAAAAAATATTTAATTATTATTAAAAATAATTTATTAAAATATATTAAAACGTAAATTTTTGTTTTAGTAAATTTTATAGTAATTATAGATTTTTTATGGAAAAATATAATTTATAAACATAGGGTTTTTAGAAAATTAATTATTAATAAAAGATCGAAAAATAAAAAATAACTAATAGTATTAATAAAAAAATACGGAATTTGGAAAATAGTAATATTGGTTTATTATATGTCTACAAATAAAATAATTAAACAAAATCATAAGTTTATTATTAATATATTAATAAAAATAATAAATAATAGCTTAAATAACTAAGTATAGAATTTGCATATGGTGTTTTTAGCCGATTACTATATAATAAAATAAATAATAAATAAAATGCTATTTTTTTTTTAATATAGCTCTAAAATAATATTACTAATTAAAACAAAAGTTTTAATATAACAAATACTTAACTAAAATAAAATTCAAATATAAACGGATTTTTTAGCGTTTTGTACCAAGCAAATCCAAATTCGAAATAAAAACCTTAAAAAAACCATTATAAAATAATAAAAAATAAAAATCAAAAAAAAAAAAATTTTAATTTTATTTATAAAATTAAAATTAATAAAATTCAAAAAAAAAATCATTTTTTTTTATAATATAATATAAAAAATAAATATATTTTTAAAAAAAAAACTTAAATATTAATAATTTAGTTTATATAAAATTATTGGAATTATAAAAAATAAAGAAATATATTTACTAGAAAAATTTAATAATATTAGATTATTTAATATATTTGCAGAAAATAAATTAAAAATATTTAAATAAAAAAATATGGTTTAAAAGCCGGTTTATATAGTAGGAGATTTTAAATAATAATCTAAAATATTAAATAAAATAAATAATAATATTAATATAGAAAAAAAAGCTATTACTAAGTTTTTAAAAAAAAAATTATTATAAAAAACCTTAAAAATAAAAAAAATATTAATAAAAATATTAATAAAAAAAAAATTTAAAATAAAAAAAATATAAATAGTAAAAAAAATATATAACTAAAAAATATATCAATTATAAAAAAGGCCGCGGCTATAAAGTTAAAAAAAAAAAAGCAAGTAAAGAAATATAGGGCCATTTTCGATAAAAGAAGATTAGCAGTAGTCCTAAAGGTAATAATAGTGGTAAAGAAATTTTAGTTTTGTCCGGCGGAAAAAAAAAAAAAAAAAAAACTAAATAGGGAATTTCGCGTAGTATTTATATTCGTACCGGCTTTTTCGATAAAAACATAAATTTTATTGATTTTCTTATATATAATACTATAATTACTTAGTATATTTAAATTTAGGTATTAAAAAGTCTAGAAGAAGCCTGGAAATTTTTTGGAAAAGAAAAAAATTATAAAATAGAAAATTAATATAATAATTAGAAAATAAAAAAATCCCTTTATATACCCCAATTATACCTAAATCTAAATATAAAGAAAAAAAAGTCTAAATAGGAAAGAAGTAGTAATAAAAAAGCAATTAATATATAGCTATTATTCGGTTATTTGGGACTACGGCTTTTTAAATAAAAAGAACTACTAGCCTGCCAGAAGTTAGTTTATTTTATAAATTATATTAAAAAAAAAAAAATAAATAAAAATATAAAGGTTTTTTTTAATAAATTTTTTTTTGGTAAACTTAGCAATAGAAAAATCAATAATAAAAAAATTAATAATAAGGAAATTAATAATGAAACTATTGGAAAAAAAGAGGGTATTAGCAGAAAAAACATTAGTAGTAAAGATTCTTTTGTTAATATTATTATTTAAATAATAGCTATTAAAAACCATTGAATTATTAATTAAACTATTAAAATAAATAAATAAAATATTATTTATTTTTTTTTATTTTTTTAATTTATTTTTTGGCGTATTTTAAATATTAAATATTATTAAAGGATTGTTAATAGTATTAGATATTTAGGCCTAGTTAGTAATTCAGAAGCTATATTAAATACCAAAAAAAATAAAATATAAATATAGTCGAATTTTAAATAATATTTTAAAAACAGTAAAGTAATTTTATTTTAGATTTTTACTTTAATATTAAAATTTAATATTATATAATTTTTTAAAAATAAAACTTAAAATATTTAAAATAATATTTGCTAAAAACAAAAAAAAAAAATAATAATTAGTTTTTTAGAATTAATATTATAATTAAATATAATCTTTGCCTAGAAAATTAAAATAAAAAAAATATAAATAATAAAAACAAAAGCAAATAACTTTAGAAATTTAAATAAAATTATATTATTATAAAAAATATTATTTGCATTAATAATAAGAATATTAGTAGAAAAGGCGGCAACATTCAAATTATTAGCTTTAATATTTTTGGCGGTTAATAAGGTTTTTTTATTTTTTTTTTATTTAAAATATTTAATTTAATATAAATTCTAAAAGAAAAAAAAAGAATATTCTTTAAAGGAATAATGGGTTTTAAAGGTTTAAAAGGCTTAAAAAACTTAAAAAGCTTAAATATAAAGGTAAATAACAGAGTATTGGCAGAATTATTAAGCTTAATATTAAGTTTATTAGTTTATATTTTTATAACTTTTGTATATTCGCGGAAATTAATTTTCTTTTTTTGGCTATTTGGAAAAAAAAGATTTTTAAAATAAAAAAAAAGATTTATTTATATTTGCTTTGCTTTAGAATTAATATTTAATTAAACTATAAAATCTTTAAATTTTATAATAATAAAATTACTTGGTTTATTATTTTTAAAATTTATATTATTATATATAATATAATAAAAATTAATATAATTAAATTAAAATAAGCTAGCTAATTAACGGCTATATTAAATCCTTAAATAAAATAAAAAATCTATTTGTATTTTATTAATTATTTTAGTTTTTATTATTATATTTTACTATATGGCTATAATTAATATATTAATTACACAATTAGAAAAATATATGATATAATTTGTATAAATATATAATATTAAAAAAAAAATTATGGTTTTTATATTTAAGTTATATAATAGCTGATTTTAGATTTATTATTTGTTTAGGTTTTTCAGAAAAACGCTAATAAATATATTAAATAGTAAATAAGATTAAAAGCTAAAAAAAAGACTGGTTCCGTCGCTAAAGCTGGTGGACTAGGGGCCAGTTGGGCTAAATAAACAAAAAGTAGTATAAAACAAAAAGAAAAAATAATTAAATAATAAAAAAAATAATAGATTAATTAAAAAATTATTATAAAAAAAATAAAAATTTAAAAACAAAAATATATAAAATTAAATTTAAAAATTTAATTAAAAACCATAAATTTAATTAAAAAAATACTATTATTTAATATAATTTTTTATTTAAAGTTAAATTAGATAATTTAATTAAAAATATAAAATAAAAGCATTTAATTAAATTATTTAAAAAGCAAAATATAAAAAAATTTAAGAATTTTTTTTTTTAAAGAAAATTCTTTTTTTTTATAATTTTTTTTATTATTATTATTATATAATTTAAATTTTATTTAAATATTTATTATAAATAACAATAATAATAATAATATTAAAAACTAAGTAATAAAAAAATTCAAAATTAATTTATAGGCTATTATTACTAAAAATATTATTAATAAATTAAAAATAATTTCTAAAAAAGACCAATATTAAGTATAGGCGAATATATTACGGTGCCTAAATGCGGTTTATAATAAAGTTTTTAATATAATAAAGAAAGTATTTATATATATAAAGTTAGTAAAAAATTAAAAAAAGCATTAGATTTTTATAAAAGATTTTACAACTGAATAAAAAAGGATTTAAAAAGTAATAATAATGCATAGGCTAATAAGGAATTAAAAACAAATAATAATTTTAATAATTTTAATAAAATAAATAAAAAACTTTGCAAAAAAATAAATCAAATAGAATTTAATTTTAAATAAATATTTAAAAAAAATCAAAGTACTAATTCAAAAAATTAAATAACAGAAAGAATAGCGGAAAATTAATAAAACAATAATATATAAACTTATTTAAAATAAACGAAATATTAAGCCATAGCAAAAACTTATAATTAATAATTTTATTTATATAGCTGCTAATATAAACCAAATTTTTATTATTATTAATTTATTATAAAAAAAAAATATATAAATTAATTAATATAAATTTATTAAAAAAAATAATATTAATAAAGGTTTATTTTTATTAAAAAATATAATTATAATAAAATAGGATTTTTTATTTTACTTAATAAAAAAAATTACTTTACCTATTATTAAAAATAATATTTTTTTTTTTAATGTTTTAAGTAAAAAACAACTTTAAAAAAAGTAAATAAAAAATTTAAAATAATTAAAAATATATTAATTAATATAAAAAAAAAAAATATTATTAATAAATTATAAATAAAACTATTAAAACTAAAAATTAAAAAAAAAGGACCTAATTAATACCATTAAATACATATATAAATATTCGCTAGATATTCCTAATTCCTAAGCGATTTTAATATAATTAAATAAAGAATTATTAATTAGAAAAAATATAAAGTTTTTTAAGCAAATATAGGGATTTAAATCGATTTGCCATTAATATATACGGCTTATAGTAAATTACTTAGGTTTATATATAAAAAAAATATTAATAATAAAAAAACTAAAAAAACTTAAAGTCATTTAAAAATATTAATTTAAATTAAAAAAATTAAAAATTAAATAAAAAACTTTTTAATGATTTTGTTTTGCCAGCCGATTAATTCGGCTTTTAAATAAATTAAATTTATTTAAATTTATAAATCAAAAGCTAAAGGACGACTTTAACTTTAATACCATAACAATTTTAAATAATTAAAATTCTGGGCTTTAAAAGCACTAAAAAAGAAATAAATAGGTAATTAGCTTAGTTTTTAAATAATAATTCTAGGGACCTTTTAATACAAAGTTATATAAAAAAATTAAAATGTATAATTTTTATTTTCATAAAATTAATAAAAAAAAAAACATTAAATAACTATGTAATATATTTTTCTTTATTATATAATAATTTATAAAATAGGATTTTGCATATTATATATTATATATTATTTTTTATTCAAATAAAATATAATAGTTGATTAATTATCTATATTATAAAAAGTTCTATAAGCCTAAGAATAACATTATTTTTTGCTATATAAATTTTAATATAATATAATTAATTAATTATAATTAAAAATATAATATAATCTAAAATAATATTTTGCTAAACATTAAAAACAAATAAAATTATATTTTTGTTTTTCTAGGGATATAATATAAAATAGCGGATTAATAGAAAAAAATTAAAAGGCAAAGCCAAATTACAAAAAAATAAATATTTAGGATTATAAATTAAATTTTAATTAAAAAAAATTTTAAAAATTTAAGGCTTAAATAAAAAAAAATATTATATAAATTAAATAATGTAAAAATTGCGTTTTTTAGTTTTTTCTATAAAGCTACAGATCTAGTAATAAAAATATAAAAACTATTATTTTTTTAATATATAATAATAAAAAATAATAAAAAAAATTTAAAATTTATTAAAATAGATTTTTTTAAAGTAATTATAAATTTATATTATAATTTTATAGCTTTATTAGCTATTTTATTTGGATTTCTGAACTAATATAGTGCTATATTTTATTAATTTGTAGCTATAATAAAAATAATTAATTTAAAAACTATTTCTAATATTTTAATTAAAAAACATTGCTAGGATTCGCCGGCTATATTTAAAAAAAAGGATATTTTTTTAAATAATAATTAAAAAGCTATATATAACTTTATTAAAAAATAAAAAATATAGGCTCTAGAAGTTATATTAATAATGTTTTAGGATATAAAACTAATAAAATATATAGTATTTAAAAAACAATTATTTTATTATTTTAAAAAATAATTATAATAATTAAAAGTTTTGTTAATAATTTCAAAAACTAAAATAAATATATTAAACAAAAAGATTATTGTTATTACAATGAAAAAAAATATGTTATTTGTAAAAAAATCTATTGAACAAAATTAAAAAATAAAAATTAATAAAAAATATAAAAATAAAAATAATAAAAATATAATAAATATTAATAATAAAAATAATAAAATAAAAATAATAAAATAAAAATAAATAAAAGAAATAATTAAAAATAATTAAAAAACAACTATTTTAAAAAAAGGCCTATATAATAAAATAAATATATTCTAGTTTATATAAAAGTTTTTTTGCTTTATTTTAATTTATATTATATATAATATTAGAATTAAGGTTTTATAAACAATATTTAATTCATTTTTTTAATTCTTATACTTTAGTTTATTTACGTGTTTGCATACCGTGCACTTGACGGCATACCCTTTTTGCTCCTTTACAATAGTATACTTGGATGGTCCCTATATTACAGTAAAGAAAAGCAGTACCAATGTTTTTCCATAAATAGCCATTATTTCTTATTTAAAATAACGTTATATCCTTTTTTATTATTTATTTAATATGCTTTTTTATAGGCTRCAATGGTGCTTRATATATCTTGGAATATGCAGCTGCGTTGTGATTGATGTCCAATGCTTCGGGATTAGTTAGTAAATAAAGGTGTTCCGAGGTCAACGGCAATTTAAACTTAAAATTATATATTATATTATTTCCGATTTTGGTGCATTTAAGAAAGCTTTAGAAAAGCTATTCCTAATATTTAGCAACTAATATTAAATTTATTACTATAAATAAACTCCAAAAAGCCCGCAAAATATAATAATATTTATAATAAATAAATATTAGTAAATATTTGTTTTTAGCCTAAAACTATATATTATTAATATTAAAATTAATGGTTGAAAGTAATGCAAAAGAGCAAAACTAGCAAACATTAAAAGGCACTAAGCGCAGCCTTTGTTACTTTATAGATTATAGATTTTTATTATTTATATTACAAATATTATTAATATTAATAAAATAATAAATTTTGCTATTGGTTTTTATATATATATTTTAGTGTTTACACTTATATTTTTTTTATTTTTCTAATTTAGGCTTATTGCCTATTATTAAATAAGATGAAATAATAAGACTAGAACTTTGAAAAACCGAAATATAATAATATTTATTATTAATCAAAAAWACTAAATGCTTATAGCCAACTTTATATTACACTTAGCTCAAAAAATCAAAAAGAAACTTTATTTAAAACGTATTCTATTAATAACTTATTTTATATTAAAAGTTTTTTTAATTAGTTATTAATTTCTAAGYTTAGAAAGCAACGTAGAATCAACTAAGATTTTTAGTCAATCTTTAGTAATTTAAATAAAAAGCTTATTAACTAAAAATTCAAAAAGTTTTTTGCTTTTATTATATTTACTATAGTGCATTTACTAAACTTATATATTTGTTTTTATTTGTAGAATTAGGTTTTATTTACTATATAATTATAATATTAATATTTATATATTATTTTTATTAATTTAAAAATCAAATTAATTTAAATATTTATTTTATATAATTTAATATTAAATTATTTTTGTTTKGCGTTTTATAAACTATTAAATATAAATCCTATAAAGTCAAAAATAATACTAATTAATTTTGAATTATATAGCTAACGGAATTTTAATAATTTCTTTATTTTTAAAATTATTTATATTATTTATTGTTATAAAGTTCCGCTTATTATTTATAGCAAACAATTAATCTTCCTTTTGTCCTATAAGCTTYTTTTGCTAYAGCATTTCTATTTTTTTCTWTTTTTTTGCTAGTTTTTTCTTTTAAAATCCCTTCCCCGGTATTTCTACATTTTATGGCGCTTTAACCGAATAAAAATATAGGAAACTTAGGACGCCAGTTAATAACAAATTTACTTGCTTTACTAAAGCTAGCTTTAATCCAATTGGAATATTATTAGTTTATTTATTGTCGCCGCTGGAAAAAAGCTAAAGCAGGGGGTAAAATATAAACTTTATGGATATAYTCTAAATAATATTACTAATATTTTATTTATTAATTTAATTATATGGTAGCTGGGAAAATCGGAAGATCTAGGGTTGATTTTATGCAGAAGGGGTTATGCTTTATTATTTATAAAACTTAAGTTTTAAAGTTAATTTTTTTATATAATAGTTTTTTTTAATATTAAATTATAAATTAAATGTATTAATGGATTTTATTGGCTTAAAGGCGAATTCTAAGGTTACAAAGAAGTAATATAAATTTGTATTTTATTTAATATTAGCAAAAGAACTTTTATCCTTATTTAATTTATTATTATTAAAAATCATAAGGCGGTCTATATATAATTAATAAATTGCTTTTTTGTATAAATAGCTTATTTACTTACTTAAACCATTGCCCTAATATTTRCTTAATTTTGATTTTATTTGGTTAATTAAYATTTTAGCTATATTACAAATTATTTATTTTAAATGCCAAAAAATGCATTTGGCTTTTAAAACTTTGGTATTTGGAAGTATAGTAAAAGTTCCGAAAAGCTTTTTAAGAAATAAAAGACCGCCATTTAAATTTTTGTTATTATTAGTAAAAGCAAATTTGTAATCTAAATTAATAATATTAAAATAATTCATTTTGCGGTATATTTCTTCTATATACCTTTAGCTTTTGCTATAGTCTTCCCATTTGCTTTAGCTCGATATTCAAACCGAAAAAAGGGGGCTATAGGTTTGCATATTTCCTAGCTGCTATTAGTATTAGGTAAATGGACTGGTTAACTGGCACTAGGAGGCCAAAAAGTATTGCGGTTGCGGTTGCAGGATATTAGATTTAATAAAGGAAATACAAATGGAATAAATTTTCTGCTTTTAAGGGCAGCTATTATAAAACGGAGTAAGTAAAGGAAGTAGCCTAAGAATATACAAAGTATTCGGCAAGGGAAACTAAGCAGCTTAAGTACTAATCTATAAGCGCCTATTTATAAGAATTTAATTATTTTTATCCATAAGTTAGCTTTGCCGTTTGTAATTGCCGTAAGCTATTTTAAAAAGCAAATGCRTAGTTTTACATATAAAATCTTGGTTTTCCAAACTTTAATAAAAATATGGTTTTTTATAGAATATTTTATTTATGTCACGTGCCTTAATAAGCAAAAGACCAGTGCGCCAATCAAAAGACTGCAATACAATTTGTGCCAAATTGTAGCTTATTTACCTATATATAGGTTGTGTTCTGAGATGTCACGTGTTCCACGTGACAGTTTAATAATAAACTAAAGCATTTTCAAATATAATCCGGCCAATTGCTTATTATTAATATTTAATATACAAACCAAAACCCTATTTTTCTATAGTAGAATATTGTATATAGCCTTGAAATATACTTCTAATTTATTTATATAAATGTTATATAGTTTATAATTACAGTAAAATCATTAAACTATGGATTTGTTTATTATACAATTTTTAGTTTTTTTTGGTTTTATTAAAAAGTAAAAAATTAGTTTATAATTAATCTAATTTTACTTAGAATATAATATAWTATATTATATTTAATTTAATAAAATCTATAACTATTTCCGTATAGCTAAACTCAAACGACCTGCATCTTGCAGAAGTAAAACTACATAGCGCCAACGGGCCCTCCCACAGCCCTCAATTACCAGATCTATTTTTCCAATATACAAAAGCTACGGATCAAGCTTTTTCCAAAGTTATACAATATGCTTCTTTGTATTTAATTTTTTTTATTAGTATTTTATATTCGGCCCGTAGGAGCCCAGCAAATGCCTTAATAATGCAAATATTATATAAATAGCCATTTGCAATAGCTATACAGGCAAAAATCGGCCCTTCTCGCTATAGATTAGCCTAAATTAAAGCATATAGCAGATAATACCGCCGCCTCCACAGCGGAAAGGGGCTCACCGAGATTTTTCCCAAAATACGTAATTCCACGGCGTAGCTAGGCAATAGCCTGCCCTATTGTTATAAGGCATTTTTGCGACTRGCCCAAATTATAGCATATAAAAACAATATTAAAGCAAAACCTTTGTTATTGTAATTACTAAGGTATATTACCGTAAAGGCAATAATAATATAATAGCAAAAAAAAAAACTAAGTTTATATTTATATTTTAGCTAATATAATGCATTTTAGAAAAATATTTATTATTGTAAATATTTATTAGCATTAAATCCAAAGTAGTAAATTAAGGATTTTAGTATTTAATTAATTATGCCGCCAAAGGCCTCAGCTGCAGTAAAGCCAAAAATGCATATAAATAGGCCGCTATATAGGAGGCATATATAGCGTATAATGAAACTTTATAATTAAAGCAAAAAAAATATTTGAAAAAAAATTTAAAAAAGAAACRGTCGAATAGCGGAAAAGCGCGTAATTCTTATAGATATTAAAAGCGGCGGCGGGCCCGTGCACGCGCCTTGCCCGACGCGGCGGGTCGCTAAACCCGGGGGGGCAAACACCGCTCCTRAGATTATAATTTTAATAAAAAGTTTAATTATTTAATATTTTAATTATTAAAAAATAATTAATATTATTTTTTATTAATGTTTTATTATATATTATATAAAAAATTTATTAATTTATTAATTTATTAAATATAACATGTGCCGTCACGCGGGGGTAACGGCAAGCCTAGCACAAAGATTTTATTATTATTTATTATTTAATTTTTATTATTATTATTAATAAAAAACGCTCCGCTGGCCCTCCGGGGGCCACTGCATGGGGCTTATAAAGGATTTTTATAATAAATTATAAATAAAGTTCTAATAAAAATWAATTATTTTTAAATTAATTATAAATTTTAAGTTAAACTATTAAGATTTATATTTTATTAATTTTTAAAGTTTATAATAGCAAATACTAATTTAACATTT
>QYSG01012779.1:0-125060 GCA_003988875.1 Lachnum nothofagi
TGGAGCATTCGCTGCGGTCATCTGCGCACCCCTCATCCCCACAGTAGCTCTGTCAGGGGAACCGTCCAATCCAAAGTTTGGATGCAGACTGGGATAGCCTTTCAGAGTACCAGCGGGGATTTTAGGCTCGGCAGTATTGTACCGGTCCGAAAGTCTGCTCGATATGAAGTCAAAAAAGTGAGCATGATTCTGGATTATCATTACACCGTGTTCAGGGAAGGGCGGATGCAGCTAGATAGCTTGCTATTTCGTACATAAGCTTCTTGCTCCCCTCCATTCGTTGTTTGCTCCCTACTCCCCTCCTTTGCGGCCYTYAGAAAGCTCAATCACGGGCAGTTCATCCCGCAATTTCCCTTCGTCATGCAYTACGCGCAGGTATTTCTGGCAGCTCCGCTGCTTGGAATGCTGTCATCCACTGTTCTTGCCGTTCCTCATGGCAAACTAGCCGTGCGAACTCGCCCAGATCCCAGATAATCATACGCTCAATCGCGAGAGGGCAGACGCTGTTAAGGAGGCGTTCACATTTTCYTGGGACGGCTACAAGAAATACGCGTTCCCGAATGATGAGCTGCACCCAATATCGAATTCTTTCAGCAATTCGAGGTAAATTGAATTTTGTCGTGGGAAGAGTGAGACAATGATAACATTTTGAACAGAAATGGTTGGGGAGCAAGTGCTGTTGATGCGTTCACCACTGCCATCGTGATGCAAATTCCTAGCATCGTGACTGACATCTTGAACTACRTCCCTACCATCGATTTCGACACGACCGACTCAGAAGTCTCACTTTTCGAGACGACGATCCGATATCTCGGGGGAATGCTATCAGGTTATGATTTGCTCAAGGGGCCATTGTCAAACCTCGTATCCAATACTACAGCTCTTGAATTAGTTCTCAAACAGGCTGAACGCCTTGCGAGCAACATGGCATTTGCCTTCGATACGCCAACTGGAGTACCCAGCAACAACCTCTATTTCAATCCTCAAGGCACGGACAATTCATCCACGAATGGTCTTGCTACGATTGGAACGCTGGTCCTTGAATGGACCAGACTTTCAGATCTCACTGGCAATGCAACTTATGGAGAATTAGCTCAGAAGGGAGAATCATAYCTTCTGAACCCCRAACCAGAATACAATGAACCATGGCCGGGCCTCGTTGGCACGAACGTCGATATCAACACAGGTCTCTTCCAGGATGCTTCAGGTGGATGGACTGGCGGTACTGACAGCTTCTACGAATACCTGATTAAAATGTACGTATACGATASTGGACGCTTCAGCACCTACAGAGACCGCTGGATCCTTGCCGCAGACTCTTCGATCGCGCATCTCGCCTCCCACCCATCATCGCGCCCCGATCTGACCTTCCTCGCCTATTACAATAACCAGACTCTRGACTACATGTCCGAGCATTGTAAGTATAGMCGGTCTTTTTTTTTCAAAGTTGCTTGCTAATTCCACATAGTGGCTTGCTTCGACGGTGGAAACTTTATCCTCGGCGGCCTCACCCTCAAAGAACAAAAGTACGTCGACTTCGGCCTCCAACTTGTCGCCGGCTGCGAGGACACCTACAACCAGACGCTCACCGGCATCGGCCCTGAGGTCTTCAACTGGGTCGTCGACCCCTCCAGCACCGCTGTCCCCGCAGACCAACAAGCTTTCTACGAGAAGGCTGGTTTCTACATCACGAATGGCAATTATATTCTTCGCCCGGAAGTCATTGAGAGCTTTTATTATGCGTATAGAGCGACGGGCGATCAGACGTATAGGGACTGGGCCTGGAATGCGTTTGTGGCCATTAACTCYACGGCCCGTGTCGGCAGTGGGTTTGCGGAGCTGCAGAATGTTAATGCGCCGAATGGTGGCGGGTATAATGACTTCCAGGATAGTTTCTGGTTTGCGGAGGTGCTGAAGTACTCGTATTTGATTCATGCTCCGGTAAGTTACCCTGAAATATATGATATGCCCTTRGTAATGGTTGCTAATATGGAAATAGGATGCTGCGTGGCAAGTCGAGAACCAAGGAGTGAACCAGTTCGTGTTCAACACTGAGGCTCATCCCTTAAAGGTTGCAGGCCCACCTATCTAAGCTCGCTGTGCAGCATAAGAACGGCGCTAGGTGATRATCTAATCCATGAAAACAAAGTAAAATTTCAAAYATTCATGTGCTCGTGATMCCAAAAAGTGTATTTAGAAAAGTCTTCGGCCTGCATCGCCTCGAAATAACTRGAGCCGGTACTCTCAGGAATCAACAGCCCCACCTATCAATACGAATGACGGTCTGTCTTCGATCAAGCTGTCATATTTGTAGCTTCCGGGGTGTGGAGCCTCTCGTCATTGACAAGCACGCTATTTCGAACGATGTCCCCCACACACTCTATTAGTGCTCCCGCTCACCCCACTTCAGCCTCATGTGGAGACTTCTGCCAGGTGTTGTCGAACAGTGCGATCCCTGTAATGGACAGAAGAAAAACATGAGCAGATTCAAGCTTGGTCTCTTCCGGGAAGGAACGATGGGCTGCTCATTCCAAATTCCRATATGAGCACCCTCCATATCAATACTTATACCCACGGCGGGATTCTTTTTCGTCCCTGCCACGTAACACATGACTTGGTAGGAAGCTTGTCTTGTTTAAATCTTATTTTGTCAGAGATATAAGACGCAGTGTTGCTCTGATACCGTGTATTTGAAGCCTAAAATTATGTACAAGAATTCCGTTGAGGGTATCCAGTGCTTCGCCCTTAGGTCATGAAATATTTGGGCCCTTCGCCACCTTGCGGTGTAGACCAGTTTATACCTGTTCTTTGTCAGCACTGTCTGAAAGAGGGGGTTGGGGAACACATACCTTGATTTGGAACCTTAATATCGCAGGTCTTGCAATGTATGCAGCTGGACATTGTCAGCAATCATCAACGTGGACATGGCATCCCACTTACTTCTGAGAGTTGATTTGAAATCGTACACCGATCTCTTTTGAATCATCTTCGACATATTCATACACACCAGCAGGACAGAAGCGATTCTCAACGCCCTTATACCTGGGCCACTCCTCCTTCGCATGCTTGTCCCAGTCCTTGACTTGTAGATGCACAGGCTGATCCTCTTCATGATTCGTGCCCGTCCGACTGACGCTAGTCAGGATGTCGAAGCTGATCTTGCCATCCGGCTTCTCGTACTCGATCTTGGGGTAGTCATCCGCGTCTTTCGTCGCGGCGTAGTCTGGCTCAGCGTGCTTCAGCGTCCATGGGACTTTACCTTTCAGGATATAAGCTTCGAGACCAGAATACATGATTCCGCCATAGAGTTTGAGGGGACTGTGGAAGGACGGCCGCATATTGCGAACTTCCTTAAGCTCTTTCCAGATGCTTGACTTCCGGAGAGCGTCTTCGTAGTCATAGAGGAAGACCGTCCCATTGTCAGCGTTGCTCAGCGCGGTCCATGTCGCTTCGGCGGCGAGCATTCCAGATTTCATAGCAGTGTGGGTACCCTTGATTTTTGGGACGTTGAGGAACCCTGCAGTATCACCAATCAAGGCGCCACCGGGGAAGGCGACTTTTGGTATTGATTGGAATCCTCCTTCGTTCAAGGCTCGTGCACCGTAGGAGATGCATTTACCTCCTTCAAGAACGGATTTGTATARAGGGTGGTGTTTCATTTTTTGAAACTCGCCATAGGGTGATAGCCACGGGTTGGGGTAATCCAGACCAACGACTAAGCCAACACTGACAAGATTGTCCCCAAAGTGATACATCCAGCCTCCACCATATGTATCTGCAGACAATGGGTATCCCATGGAATGCACAACCTGACCTTTCTGGAACTTTTCAGGTTGCACTTCCCATACCTCCTTCAACCCAAGTCCATATGTCTGATGTTGACTTTCGCTCCGGAGGTCAAATTTCTTGATGATCTGCTTCGTCAAACTACCATGACAGCCTTCAGCGAAAAGTGAGAGCTTGGCATGGAACTCCATGCCTCTTTCAAAGCTATCCTTTGGCTTCCCTTGCCTCGAAATACCCAGATCATTTGTAGCAACCCCTTGGACTGACCCATCTGATTTGTAGAGAATTTCTGATGCAGCGAATCCAGGGTATACCTCAACTCCAATCTCTTCGGCCCTTTCACCAAGCCATTTCGTGAATTGATTTAAAGATACAATGTAGTTGCCGTGGTTGTTCATTTGTGGGGGGGCAGGTATAGGAATCGAGCTCGTTTTCGTAAGGAACCTCATCTTGTCACCCGTCGCTGGTGTAGCATCTTGGAATCTGTTTTCGTTTTCCTCTGATAGCCAGTCTGGTATAAGCTCGCTGATCGCAGTCGGCTCGATGACTGCCCCGGATAGAATATGTGCTCCAATTTCCCCCGCCTTCTCCAACAGCAGGACTCTGAAATCTTCGTTCCCAGCTTCATTGGCAAGCTGCTTCAATCGAATGGCAGCACTGAGTCCGGAAGGACCTGCTTTTGTCAGAAACGGTGTGGCGGGAATGCTACTCCTGGCTTACCTCCCCCAACAATACATACATCGACCTCATCGCTCTCTCGCTCGATGGACTTCGGATCAAAGCTATCGTCGATATCTGCGAGTTTTCGGGGAGCTGAGATTGAGAAGGTCCGTTGTTGCGGTCGCAGGAGGCAAGTGCTGGGGCGAATGTAGCTCGAACTAGGTTGGAAGCATCGCGGGGAATGCTGCGAGGAAGCTTTGATGGGATTTCGCCTCAGCAGATTGCGCTGCAGACTTGCAGAGACTGATCTGGAGGCCATCGTGGATTGTCACCGCATTGCCTGGTCGTGTGCGTGATGATGAGCGTAACAGACAGCGAGCCACTTGGAATTGGAATTGAGGACGGGGTTGGGGATGGGGATGGTATGAAATGCGTCATGTCGAATTTGTTTCTCTCTCGGCACTCGGTTCACGTCGGAACTGCTCAGCGTCCAATCATGTGAAGCCTAAAACAAAACACCTGCGCTGCCTTGCCTATCAATCGCCTGGGCCAAGGCTGGCTGGCTGGCTGGCGGTTGGAGGCCAAAGACAAAAACAAAAATAATACTTGGCCCTATTTGGTTCTCTTAACCCTTTGTCTATTCGTGATATTGGTGACTCTGTTGGGCTCCGAGTCGCATTACAATGGCCCCTCTGATATGAACACCTACAATACCGAGAGTACCTATGGGGCTGGTGGGCCAAAGAGAAGCTTACTTTTGTTCTTGGAGGATCACCAGTCTGCGTTCATATCTTTCATGCGCTGGCGGAGAGAGAGGACATTCAACCGGGTAATGGAAGTTTCCTTCTCGTGAAGACTTCCCCTATTCCCCTCGGCACATCGTCCCAGCGTTGGGTTGAACCCGCTCAGAGAATCTTGTTCTGTCTTGGCGGGTTGTCAAACAGCTGCCAAGAGAAGTCTCGTTCTGAAATTTGAGCTGATGACATGGGATAGCGGCTTTTTTGAGTCTTGTGTTGTTTCTTTCCGTCCGTTGTTGCGGGAAACTTGGACGTGAGTCTCCCCCCTTTCGCTCTTGACTGGAGGATGTGCTCTGCGAAACGCCCATCACCAGCGTGATACCTCGGCACTCATGCTTTCCGGCAAAATGGAGTGTGCTTCACACGATGATCTTCTGATATGCGCTTGCGCCGTGTACATCACACTTGGGCGCGTTTTGTATCTTTTGCCTTGCAGCCGAGAGTGTTTGAGCATCGTTTTGGTCGAGGGCCCCCCTGTTCAAACCCCAGCCACCCAGAATTTCCAAGCGAGAAAGAGCCTCCATCACGAGTCTGTTATGGCTTTGTTTCGAAAAGACGCTCGGCCTGGAACGTCCATTGCTTCTGTCTCCGCGTGAATTGTCTTGGCTTTTCTTGACAGGGTTCGCGGAAGGCTTGCTTGGACACGGGCTCTTTGCCCGAGACCCTCTGAGGTGCCGGCAGGGCATATCACACTGTCTCTTGATGGAGCTCAAGCGGCTCTTTCCCCGAAGTTCTCGACTGTCCCGTCTGCTATTTTTGGTCAGGCCCGGTTTTCTCATGCTGTCGTCTCAACCCCCCAGTGGCTTACCCCCCGCCAGCGGCAGTCCAAAGAAACCAACTTCTACTTTCAGATGTAGATCAGACGGACGCTGGTTGAGATGGAAAATTTTACCCTATGGCATCGTTTCAAGAAGGCTCTCACATCATCGATCCTGCGAATCCCGTGATCATAGGGATCATGAAGTGATATAAGAGCTAGGTCTTCGCATGATACTCTTTCTTCCCCATCCCATTCTTCTCTTGCACGTGCTAGTCATTTGTTTGTATTTCAAAGAGGTATGTTAGATTAGAAAATGTTTGGTCACTTGGCTGACAACTGCCCAGCTGTGCTCACAGTTACCATTCTTTCACACCATATATTCCTACGAGCTTGACGCTTATTACCTATCACTACATTCATCATGAAGAATTTTGGTTCTATCCTCACTCTCATTGCCATTTCGGCTGGCGCTATTTCAGCAAGAGCCCTTCCAGGGAGCCATGACAGCCTCGCGGCCAGAATTCCATACCCAGTTGCAGATGAGTTGATYGCTCGAACACCCAAGAAGAATAATAAGGCAGCTGGCAACGGTACGGCGGATGCAGCTCAAGCTGCAACTAGTGCGACAGCTTCGAAGAAAGGCGCGAAGGCGGGGAAGAACGCGGGACAAGACGCTGCCGCCGCCAACGCGACAGCGGCTGATGTCAATGCCCAGTCCAACGCGAATTCAACCGCGTCTACGGGGAAGAAAGGCAAAGGAGCAGCAGATAATGCTGGGGCTCAGGCAGACAACAGCGCCGCGGCTCAGACAAACAACAACGCGGCCGCCAGTGGAGATTTGAACAACATCGTACAGGTAAGTCATACATATTAGATCGCTCTATGTCTTGAGGTCTATATGATCACTTTACTAACGAATCATTAGAGTCTCACCGGTATCAACCTGGGTGACTTGGGTCTACGAGATCTTCCCGAACTTGAGACCAGACAAGGCAAGAAGGCCGCCGGAGGAGCGACTGTGCGTTCATTCATACTCTGAGCCTCACTATGATCTGACATTTCGTAGGCTGCTGGTGGAAAGCAAGCTAAGGCCGCAAACAACGTACGTCTCATTCATTTCTTCCTTTTTACTTAACCATAATTTAACACTCGACAGGCCGCCGCGGGTGGAAAACAAGCAAAAGCTGCCAACGCTGCCGGGGGAGCAAATGTGCGTCTACTCAGACAGTCGAAATAATCWTTGCTGACGTTCAATAGGCTGCCACAGCCGCCACTGGTGGAAAGAAAGCAAATAAGGCTGCCGGTGTAAGTTGAACTCAATTGAACTCGGAATTTCAAACTGACGACTCAGGCTGCTGCCGCTGGAGCCGCTCAAGCTTCTGGAGCTGCAACTGTAAGTTCCCAAGTTTCTTCCAATATTCTTATCACATGGACATCACGTTGCATCACTCGACTTTGACCGCGGGGTTGTTGTCTTACCCAACACAAGACATTGCCTTCCAATGCCCTTCGTCCATGTTCATCCTTCCTAATATGTCTTTTCTTTCAGCAACACACCCTCTAGATCAGAGTGTCTCGGAATATACTAACGGCTAAACTAGGCTGCTACTGGAGGAAAAGCCGTAAGATACTCCACGGGTCGCCGGATGTATATCAGAGCAAACACTAACACAACACCATAGGCAAAAGCCAACAAGGGAGCTGCCGCTGCCGCTTCTGCTTCTGCCGCTAGCGTTGCCACCGCTTCTGCAGCCGCTGCAACAGACGCCGCTGCCGCTTCTGCTACTGCTGCCGTTGCTGCCGCGAGTGCGACTGCCGCTGCTGATGACACCGTCAACGCTGCTGCTTCCGACGGGTCTGGTGGCATCGCCGCTGCTGCTCTCGCGCAATCAGCTGTTGACGCCGCCGCCGATGGGACTCTCGTAACAGCCACAGCCGACGCTGCCGCTGCCTCAGCAACTGTAAGACCACCCTCTCTGATTCCCTAGCATTATTTCCTCCATGTARCCCTCGATCTCCCACCCTCGGTACTAACAACAAATACAGGCCGCTACAGGAGGCAAGAAGGGAGCCAAGGGCAACTAGAAGGCGCATTTTCTTGAGTCTGGGGGGTTTCTTCGGGGATCGGGCTTCTTTGTGKGGAATAAATGTAAAATTGTAGAGGATGGGTAGTGACAGGGGTCGGGGTAGGGTTATGGAAATAGTCAACCTGTGATTGAATCAACTGGTTTGAAATCCTTAATATGTATGATATTTTGGCTGGCTGTGCCTTAAGAAGATTAACGACTTTATGATTATCTCGTGCTTCCCTCGCGCACTGTTGTGAAGTGAGATGTTGGGGGAAGGTGGTGGTGCGCGTGATTGGCGATCTTGAGAACATTGTTTCGTCTGGTGTGGGAGATTCAGCGCTACTGGGACATTTCGGGAAGCCAAGAACTATCGTATCACATCATTGAAGGTATTTTTGTATGACAGCTGACCGAGATAAAAATAGATCTCTCTTACCGGCTCATGGGTCTCCTTGTAACAGACCGAACCAATACATCGAGTCCCTCATGGTGACCTCAGTCATAAAGATTTTCAGCAGAATTAAACTCGACGGAGAATATTCAGGTGACAAAGCAAGGGCGGGTATCTTCGAAATCATGTTGAACCTTGCCTAGACTTATGAGTTGCTATCAAAATCCTTTCTGCTGTCAATTTCTTTATACATTCATCCAAGATGCGAAGTCAATCTTGATCTTTAAAAAAGCCCAAAGCATATCAGCAAATTCCCAAATCCTCATGGATACCGGACATYTTATTCCCACGGTCTTTGAGCTATCAATACTCCCACATGCTTGGCCTCTTTGGGAACACAACTCGACGATACTCTTCTATGAAGCTCCCGAGGTCTAGAAATAAACTTGCCAATACCTTGCTTCATTCTGGAAGACGCCGGCGAATAGCCAAACAAGCATCAATCCTGTTCTATAAAAGAAGACGGAACAGTTCCGCGTGAAATCATGCTGAAGGAAAAAAGAGGAAGAGCAGCCATGGTCTTTGAGCCGTCGCTTTGGGAGGTGAAACGCTCCCTAGATTCAACAAGGTACTGAAGGAAGGTGTTGCAGGTCGGGAGCARGTGCCTTTTTTGGCGGTTGAACGTGGGCGCATGGAACAGGGAAGCATGAAACTAGATCTTGGCCATTGATCTAGTAATATCATTGCAATCCCAGTCCAAATCATCTTTTTCGGATGAAAGAATCTTGGGGCCCGTTTGAATATATCAGACAGACATTGCTTCTAGGCCGTACCGTGCCAAAGGCTCTTCATCCTTGCCCTGGCTCTCTCAAATAGCTCGCAAGTGCGTATTTTAAGTCTGCGGAATTATTTGAAATCAATGTCACGTCCGTAATCGTGAGAGTATTTGAAAGTCAGATGTCTCTTTCCTATCTGCTAACGGCAGTCAAGTATGTCAGTTCTCCAAATCGGCTTGAGCCAGATGTACCACGAACAAATATTCTTGTAATATCTYCCCTGCTTTCAACAARTGCTCAATCCAAYTCAAGTAGCAAGACCATTTCACGCTGCTTCCTGAATTTTCTCAGCAAGCAACTCCCTTTTGACAAAAGTCTGGGAACTCAAAGTCACAACACGTGATCCATCTTTAATTTCTTATTAGCAGAGACCTTGCCTGCCGATAGTGTCTTCACCTCACCTTACTTCTATCTTTTACCACTGTCCTGGTACTTGTACTATGGATGGTGTACAGAAGTGGAAGGTGGCCACTTGGTAGCACCCGTCTCTCGGCAGTTGCGAAAGGGCGCTGGCGAATCAGCCTGCACGTTTTTCTGATCATAAGGAAACCACCAATCTCATGCACGAAATCGACATCTCTCCGCATGCGAGATCCAGCCATCTGCGGGATGAACCTAGAAGCAGCCTCTCTTTTGGGCGTGTCGTACTCGCCGTCTCCTGAGCTAGAAATTCGGGTAAATGTGAATGCTTCTAGAAGCCATGTGTAGATGTGGGAATTTAAGCATAAAGAAGGTCCTGKTTCCTGGAGAATTTTCCGGTTTACCGGCCGTGCAATTGTATACTCAGGAGACTTTTCGAGTTGAGCAAAATGCGTTCTTTCATCATCGTGCTTGCCATCCTCGCGACGGCGTTTGCCCAGATCCAGTACACTTCCACCCAGTCATCTGCAGTTGCACAGGCAAGAGCGACTGCAAGGACAGAAAGTCCTACGAGCAATGTGGCAGGCAAGATATTCGATCACTTCGTGACAATTTGTAAGTCACGCATTCAATTCCCAGTAGCATGCTGCGGCACCACTTCAGAGTTTCTCAGCTATGTGACTTCTATCGCACTTTGACTTCATYMAGTGTATCAAAACTCGTGAGACATTCGAAAGGGATCATTCTAATCTCCTTGAATTGGTAGGGTGCGAAAACACCGACTACTCCATGGCAGCCGGAGACGGTGAGTCTATTGATCTGCTTCACCTCCTTATCCCCGCTAAGTTCGTGCCCTCAGCAAATTTCAAATGGATAACGTCCCAAGGAATCACCCTTACAAATTATAATGCCATCGCTCACCATTCGCAACCAAACTACGTGGCGGCAGTAGGTGGCTCCACGCACGGCATCACCAGTGACAGCTTCTCGCGTATCTCCTCGTCTTCGAAGACAATCGTCGATCTCTTCGATGCCAAAGGGAGCGAATATCAGGAGGACTCTCCCTACAGCGGATTTGAGGGAAACTATGTCAACYAGAAGAATGGGGCGAACGACTACGTCCGCAAGCATAACCCGCTCGTTTCTTACGACAGTGTGACTTCGGACGTTGATCGCCTTGCAAGAATCAAGAATTTCACAATGTTTACCAGAGATTTGAATAACAACAAACTGCCGCAATGGATGTTTATTACTCCCAACATGACGAATGACGGACACGATACTTCCGTGACGACCGCAGGAACTTGGGCGAGAGGCTTTCTCACTCCGCTGTTGAGCAACTCCAACTTCATGAAGAAGATATTTGTCTTGCTCAGTAAGTCACTCAGCCCCTCTGAGTACTGTAGCGTGTCTAACCATATCCACAGCATTCGATGAGACTGCTGCTCAGAATGGGACCAACAGAGTTTTCTCCGTGCTTCTTGGGGATGCCGTCCCAGCTTCATCAAAGGGGACTACAGATAGGACAGCGTACACTCATGACTCACAAATGGCTACTGTGGAAAACAACTGGAGCTTGGGGAATCTGGGACCAAGTGATGCGTCAGCTGCGGCGTTCTTTTGACATGGAAAGACATTGAACCAAAACTTTGCAGTCAAAGCCGTTTTTTATTTTCGGGAATCAAATTTTAAACAAAATATTCTTCAAAGTAGTAGACAGATTGCCGCCAGAGGGTTTGTACCCAACAAGTAGCAGGTGAAGGATGAGGGATGGATAATCGCGGAAGCCGGGGCGACTCTATCTCCCARAGATTAAAATTCTTTCAAAGATAAAAACCAGTTCCCGTGGGCCGCTAGAACATAATGCAAGTCAAATCTGGAAAAGGTATGAGGTTGATGAAAACTGGAAAGGCTGCGTCTCAAGCTGGCAGGGGTCTGTACGTAGCCTAGAGGCATATATAAAGGGGCTATGCCCCTTCCCTCTAGTTTTAATATATTTTTTTTATTTTATAGCTATTAATTAATTGCTTTTAATTAAAAAAACTTTTTTATTTATTATATATAATAATTATTTAGTTTTATTTACATTTTTTTTATATTTAATTTATAGATTTTATTAATTAACATTTATATTAATATAATTATTTATAATAATTATTCAATTATTTAAATTTTCTATTATTTTAATTTTATTATAGCTAATTATTTTAGAAAGTATATTTAATATATAAATAAATTTTTATAGGAAAAATAATATTTTTATTTTATTATAGGCTAATGGCAAAAGTTATATTAGCTAATTTCCTTTGGAATATTTTTAATTGCTTTTTTGCAAAATGTTACAACACCTATAAAAAAACCATTCGATTTTTTAATTTATTTGTTATTTATATAAAAATCAAATAATTTAAAAATATATATAAATAACTTTAAATGTTATAAAATAATTTTTTATATTATTAAAATATTTTTATATTTTATTTAAATTAAGTTTATTTTAGCATTTTTAAATAATATAATTCTTAATTTTATATAAATTTAATTTATTTTAATATATTTTATATTATTTTTTATTATTTATTTTTATTTTAATTTATCCCCTAAACTTTGTATTTACCTTTTTATTATAATAAATAATATATAAAGTTTTAAGAAGTCCAAGTATATTGCAAAATCCTTATTTAAAATATTAAATATAGTATTAATACTATTAAAGCATAGGGGAAAAAGCACTTTTAAAACAATTCCGGAGTCGGCAGCTGAAAATAATAAAGAAAAGGAAAAAAAAAAGAAAAAGGATAATATAAGCAATAAAGCAGCTAGTTTAAAAGCTGCTTTGCATTAACTGCTTTAATGTTTGTTTTTATTTTCCGCAAAAGTCTATTTTCCGAATAAATTACTTTATTATAAGCCAAAAAATATAATTTTTTTTTTTCGCAATTTTAAAAAAACAATTATTTAAAAAAATATATTTTTAAATTTTTAGAATTTTAGTTATATTTTTTTTGCAAATAGTTAAAAGAAATTATTTTTTAAAGCTTAATAAGTTTATGATTTTAATATAACTAAAAAACAATGGCTTTAAAGCCTAACTTAAGCTTTACCTAAGTTAATTTTTTTTATATATTTGGAAATATTGCCGATATTATTAACAAAATTATTAGTTTTTTGTTTAATTGGAATTTTGTATTATAGGAATAATATAATAAGTTATTTGAAATAAAGCTATAAATTAAATAATTAAAATTTAATAAACTTTATATTATTTTTTTATTTTATTTTATATAAGCCATTGTTTTTTAGTTTATTCCATAAATATTATAATATTGTTTATTTTTATTTTTAATAGTTTAGAAAATTTTATTTTAGTTGCCTAAAGTTTTATTTAATATACTAAATATAATAACGAATGTTTTTAGTTTTTTTAATATTTTCGGAGCTGTTTTCAATGGCCTTTTTCCTCCCCCGGGACTTAGGCAAAACCCTTTTTTATAAAATATTAAGTAATATTTTTCTTTAATACCAGGCTTTTATTTTTTTGGGTTTATATTTTAAGATTAATTTATTATAAAATTAAATAAAAAAAAAAATTTTAAAATTTTTTTTATTATAAATTATTATATTAATATTAATTAAAATATTATTTAAAAAATAATAAAAAATATTTTCTAAATTTAAAAATTTTATTTTTTTTGTTTTTTTGTAAATAGATTAATAAAAATAAACGATTAAAAATTAATTAAAAATAATAATAATATATTAATTTAGTATAAAATTATTATTAACTTTAAAAAGTTTGGCTTTAACGGCAATATTTGGCATAAAACTTTTAGTAATTATATTTTAATTTTTAATTTTTTTTATAGTTAAAACTATTTTACTTTTATTATTGCTTTTATTTCCTTTTAATAATGCATTTGGCAATATAAATAAATATATAAATAAAATATAATAATCAATTTTGCCATTTTCTACTACTAAAACATTCTTAACAAAAGCTTACTAAATACTAATAAATAAATAAATATTTCATATATTTAGCAAAAAAAGTATTTAAGCAAAATAAAGCATAAAAACACGCTAAACATAAAAAAAAACAATGCTAAAAAATAGAATAGTTTTTCTTTAAAAAAAACTAAAACCAATATTTTTTAATAAATTTATAATAAATAAAACTAAAATGTTTATTTAAAGTTTTGCCTAATTGGCCGTCGTTATATTTATAGGTTTTATAAATTATTTGCCTATAAAACCTCTAATTATACGGCCAAAGGAAAATAAGAATATAAAAAGGAATTAGTTAATAAATTATTGTTATAAATTCTCCGGGAACTTTTATATAAACCAGCTTCTATTAGATCAAATACTATAATTCCGTTTCTTATTTTTGATTTTTTTCTTTTGCTATTATTGTGAAGGAGCAGAAAGGGTGTGCCGTTAAGTGCACAGTGTGTAAACACGTAAATAAACTAAAATATAAAAATTAAAAAAATGAATTAAATACTGTTTATAAAACCTTAACTTTAATATTATATATAATATAAACTAAAATAAAATAAAAAAACTTTTATGCAAATTAAGGTACACTTATTTTATTATATAAACTTTTTTCTAAAATAATCATTTTTTAATTATTCCTTATTATTTTTTTTATTTATTTTTATTTTATTATTTTTTTTATTTTTATTATTAATATTTTTTATTTTTTTATTATTTTTTTTTTTATTTTTTATTAATTCCTATTTTTTAATTTTGCTTAATAGATTTTTTTATAAATAATATATTTTTTTTTATTATAATAACAATAATTTTTTTATTTAATATATTTATTTTAGTTTTTGGGATTATTAATAAAACTTTTAATTATTATAATTATTTTTTAAAATAATAAAATAATTGCTTTTTAAATGCTATATACTCCATTAGCTTCATATTCTAAAATATTATTAACATAATTTCTAAAGCCTATATTTTTTATTTTTTAATAAAATTATATATAGTTTTTTAATTATTATTTAGAAAAATATATTTTTTTTTAAATATAGCCGGCAAATTTTAGCGGCGTTTTTTAATTAAAATATTAAAAACAGTTTTTAAATTAATTATTTTTATTATAGTTATAAATTAATAAAGTATAGCGCTATATTGGTTTAGGAATTTAAATAAAATGGCTAATAAAGCTATAAAATTATAATATAAATTTACAATTACTTTAAAAAAACCTACTTTAATAAACTTTAGATTTTCCTTATTATTCTAAATTGCTATGTATTAGGGGAATAGTAGTTTCTATATTTTTATTGCTAAATCCATGGCTTTATAAAAAAAGCTAGAGAATGCGATTTTTGTATTATTTGATTTATATAATATTTTTTTTTACTTAAACCCTAAATTTTTAAAATTTTCTTTGGTTAAAATTTAGTTTATAATTCTAAACATTTATTTTTCTATGGCCTAACCTTGCCTTTTAATTCTTTTCTATTAATTTACTATTTTATGTTATATTTTCAAAAAAATAAAAATATAATTTTATTTGTTTTTAATATTTAATAAAATATTATTTTAAATCATATTATATTTCTAGTTATAATTAATTAACTATGTTATATTAAGGTTTATATAATAAAAAGCAATGTTATTCCTAGGCTTATAGAACTTCTCATAATATAAATAATTAATCAACCGCTATACCTTATTTAAATAAAGGATAACATATAGCATATAGTATATAAGATTCTATTTTATAAACTATTATACAATAAAGAAAAACATATTATACAGCTATTTAATGTTTTTTTTTTTATTAATTTTATGGAAATAAAAATTATATATTTTAATTTTTTTATATAACTCCATATTAAGAAATTTCTAAAATTATTATTTAAAAATTAAATTAATTATTTGCTTGTTTTTTTCTTAATATTTTTAAAGTTTGGGATTTTAATTATTTAAAATTGCTATGGTATTAAAGTTAAAATTGCCTTTTGGTTTTTAATTTATAAATTTAAATAAACCTAACCTATTTAAAAACTAAATTAATCAATTAATAAAATAAAATTATTAAAAAGTTTTTTATTTAGTTTTTAATTTTTTTAATTT
Organism: Lachnum nothofagi; assembly: GCA_003988875.1. Classification (NCBI taxonomy): domain Eukaryota; kingdom Fungi; phylum Ascomycota; class Leotiomycetes; order Helotiales; family Lachnaceae; genus Lachnum; species Lachnum nothofagi. The sequence continues at coordinate 15,759 of QYSG01012779.1, forward strand.
AAATTAATATTTTTAAATAATTTTAAGTTTTTTTAGCCTTTTTACCATTGGTATCCTTTTTGTGCACAGATTTAAACAACTTGCCATAAGTTGTATATGCCGGTAGCAAATCGATTTAAATTCCTATATTTATTTAAAAAGTTTTATACTTTTTCTAATTAGCAATTCCTTATTTAATTATATTAAAGTTACCTAGGAATTAAAAATATTTAATAAATATTTATATATATATTTAATAGTATTAGCTAAGTCTTTTTTCTTAATTTTTAACTTTAGTAATTCCGCCTATAGTTTATTAATAATATTTTTTTTTTTTATATTAATTAATACATTTCCAACTATCTTGAATTCTTTATTTGCTTTTTTTAAAGCCGCTTTTTGCTTAAAGTACTAAAAGGGAATAATATCATTCTTGGTGGTAGGTAAAGCAATTTTCCCCGCCGGGCGGAATAAAAAATCCTGTTTTACTATAGCCGTATCTTTTAGTAAAAATAAACTTTCATTAACGTTGCTTTTTTTAATAAACCTATACCGGCCAATTTACATATCTTTTTTTTATAATAAATTAGTGGTAATAGGGATTCGGTCTATGTTAGCAGCTATACAAATAAAATCACCAATTATAAGTTCCTGCTATAGCTTAATATTCCGCCTACTTTAAATAAACTTATATATTACTACTTTATTAATTTTCCGCTGTTTTTCCTATTATTTAACCTTTTAAACTAATACCCTAATCTTTTCCAAATATTCATTTAAAATTAAGTTTTATTTAACCTATTTTTTCGCGAAATCTTTTATTTACTTTATTAAAATCATTATTTTTACTATTTGCCTTTGATTTTTTATTAGTTTATGCATTATTATTACCTTTTAAATTCCTTTTTATTTAGCTGCAAAATCTTCTATAGAAATCCAATGCCTTTTTTAATTTTTTGCCGATTCTACATATGTAAATACTTTTTTTATTATATTAAAAACTCTATTATAAATTGTATTTAAACATTGTAATATATTTACTTATACTTAATACCGGTCTTTTTTAAAAATTATTTTTAATCTACTAATAATACTTTTAATAATAATAGCTTATAAATCGACTTTGAATTTTTCCATTGCCTAGCTTTTAGTGCCGTTGTTACTATTGCCATTTATAATGGATACCTAAATAAAACTTGAATTGCATAATAATAAAAGAAAAAAAAATTATAAAAAAAAAGGATTTTCTTTAAAAAAAAGAAATTCTTAGGCTTTCTTATATTCTGCCTTCCAAATAATTTAATTAAATGTCCTTATTCTATGCTTTTAATTAAATTGCTTAATTTAATTTTAAACAAAAAATTATATTAAATAATAATATTTTTTTAATTAAATTTATAATTTTTAATTAAAATTTTAAATTTAATTTTATATATTTCCATTTTTAAATTTTTATTTAAAGGTTTTTTTATTCTTAAACTTCTATTTTTTTTATAATAATTTTTCAATTAATTTATTATTTTTCTTATTATTTAATTATTTTTTATTTTATTTTATATTATTTCCTATTTATTTAGCCCGATTAGTCTCTAATCTATTAGTTTTAACGATAAAACTAATTCTTTTTTTAATTTTTAATTCTACCTACTATCCAATATATCTGCTAATACTTTTCCAAAAAATTTAAATAAATAATAAATCTAAAGTTAATTATTATATAATTTAAATACAAAAATTATAATTTTTTTTTTAATATTATATATTTACATAAATTATATTATATGCTTTTTTAATTATATAATTAATATATTAATTATAATCATATAGTAAAATATAATAATAAAAACTAAAATAATTAATAAAATAAAAATAAATTTTTTATTTTATTTAAAAATTTAATATAATTATTAATTAATTAATTTACTTTAATTTAATTATATTAATTTTTATTATATTATATATAATAATATAAATTTTAAAAATAATAAGCCAAATAATTTCATTGTTATAAAATTTAAAAATCTTATAGCTTAGCTAAATACTAATCCCAAAGTAAAATAAACATAGGTAAACTCTTTTCTTTATTCTGAGGACCCTTTCTTCCCAAATAGCCAAAAAAAAAAAATTAATCTTTACAAATATATAAAAGCTATAAAAATATAAACCAGTGAATCTAATGCCAAGCCTAATGATCCTGCCGATATTTTGCTATTTACCTCCACATTTAAGTTTTCTAAGCCTTTTAAGTCTTTAAAGCTTTTAAAGTTTATTACTTTTTTAAAGAATACCCCTTTTTTTTCCTCTAAAACTCGCATTAAATTAGGTATTTCAAAAAAAAAAAAAAAAAAAAAAACTTTACCAACCACTAAAAATATTAAAACTAATAATTTAAATATTGCTGTTTTTTTCGCTAATATTTCCGCTACTAATATAAATAATATTTTTTGTAATAATATAATTTTATTTAAATTTTTAAAGTTATTTGCTTTTATTTTTATTATTTACTTTTTTTTTATTTTAATTTTTTAGGTAAAAATTATATTTAATTATAATATTAATTCTAAAAAACTAACTGTCATTTTCTTTTCCTTGTTTTCGGTAGGTATTGTTTTGAATATCCTAAGTCTAACCCCCAAAAAACCGCGTAGCATTAAATCCCAATATTAAAGCAAAAATCCAAAGTAAAATTATCTTATTATTTCTAAAGTATTATTTAAAATTTAATTATATTTATACTTTATTTCTTTTGGTATTTGATATAGCTCCTAATTTACCAGTTAAGCTTAAATACCTGGCACTATTAGTAATTCTTTAATAATATTTAGCATTTAAAGTACACCAAGGAATAAATTAAAGAAAAAAAAGGAAAAAAAGGCGAATAATATTTCTTTTATTTATTTTAGTAATTTAATTAATAATTTAGTAATTTTTAACGGTTATTATTTAAATAATAATATTGATAAAAGAATCCTTGCTATTAATATTCTTTTTGCTAATGTTTTTTTTTTTTTTAATAGTTTTATTGCTAATTTTTTTACTGCTAATTTTTTTACTATTAACCTTTCTATTGCTAAGTCTATTAATAAAAAATTTATTAAAAAGAACCTTTATATCTTCAGTTATTTTTTTTTTTCTAATATGGTCTATAGAATAAACTAACTTTCGGCAGGCTAGTAATCTTTTTTGTCCGAGGAGCCGCAGTCCTAAATAACCGAGCAATAACTATACATTGGCCGCTCTTTTATTGCTGTTTTTTTACTATTTAGATTTTTTTTTTTTTATATTTAAATTCAAATATAATTAAAATATATAAAAGGATTTTTTTATTTTTTAATTATTATATTAATTTTCTATTTTATAGTTTTTTTTTTTTCAAAAAATTTCCAGGTTTTTTTTAAATTTTTTAATATTTAAATTTAAATATATTAAATAATTATAGTATTATATATAAAAGAATTAATAAAATTTATATTTCTACCAAGGAAGCTAGTATAAATATAAATACCGTGCGAAATTCCCTACCTAATTTTTTTTTTTTCTTTGCCAAATGGGACTAAAATTCCTCTATTATTGTTATTATTTCTAAAACTATTATTAATTTTTTTTATTAAAAATAGCTTTATATCTCTTTGTTTGCTTTTCTTTTTTTAATTTTACGGCCGTAGCCTTTTTTATAACCGGCGTATTTTTTGGTTATATATTTTTTTCACTGTTTATATTTTTTTTATCCTAATTCTTTTTTTTGCCAATATTTCTTCTAATATTTCTTCTATTTTTAAAGTTTTTTACCATAATTTTTTTTTCCAAAGACTTAGCTATACCCTCCTTTTCCGTATCAATGCTATTGTTTATTCTATTTAATACCCCAGATTATTATTTAAAGTTTTCTATTATATAAACCAGCTTTTAAACTACATTTCTTTATTTAAATACTTTTAATTTATTTTTTATAAATATATTAAATAATTTAATATTATTAAGCTTTTTTAGCAAGTATGTTCCTTTGTTTTCCATAACTCCGGCGACTCTATACGGACCAAGCCATCGGTACCCGAGTTTTTTTCTTAAGAATATATTTATTTTTTATACTATATTATAAAAAAGAATAATTTTTTTTTTTTTAAATTTTATTAATTTTAATTTTATAAATAAAATTAAAAATTTTTTTTTTTTTGATTTTTATTTTTTACTGCTTTGCAATGGCCTTCTTAAGGTCCTCGTCCCGAATTTGGATTTGCTTAACATAAAGCATTAGAAAATTTATTTATATTTGGATTTTATTTTAATTAAATATTTATTATATTAGAATCTTCGTTTTAACTGATAGTATTACTTTAAAGCTATACTAAAGAAAAAATAGTATTTTATTTATTATTTGTTTTATTATATAGTAGTTAACTAGGAATATTATATATAAATTTTATATTTAATTATTAAAGCCGTTATTTATTATTTTTGTTAATATATTGATAATAGGCTTATAACTTTATTTAATTATTCCATTTGTAGGCGCATAATAAGCCGATATTACTATCCTTTGAATCCTATATTTTTTTATTAATGCTGCTAATTACCCCTTATTCTCCGGTCTTCCATTAATAATCAATTTCCTGAAAACCCTATACCTGCAAATTACATTCTTTTATAGGAAATTTACAATTATTGTAGAATTTATTAAGGCAAAAGCCCGCGTTTTAACATATTCTAATAAGTTATTTTTAATAATAATTAAATATTTTTTTTTCTTTTTAAAAAACATATAAACTATATTTAATTTAATTTTTAATTATAATATTCCTAATTAGGTTAAATAAAAAACCTTTTTATTTTGCAATTCCATATGCCACTAATATCAATTATATAACCTAATGTAAAATTTACAATTAACATATATTTTATTTTAAAAGTATTGCTTAATAATTTTTTTATACATAGTTTCCTATTTTTTATAACTTATTTCATTATGTATTTTTGTAATAATAATATTTTTTTCAGTAATAAAATTAACTACTTTTTTTATTAATAAGCCTTTGTTTGCTTAATAATATAATATTTTATTTTTAACTTAGAAATTCAAAGCTTTGTTTTTAAATTTTTAAAATTTAGATTTTGTAACTTTATAAAGACGCATTAATATCTGCAAAAACTTTGTAATTTATTTAAAGTCTTTATTTTATTTTCTTTTTAATCAAGATTTAATTGCTATTAGTAATATCTTTATTATCAAATATTCTATTTTTATATTAATGAAATTATTAATGTTTTTTTTTTAGTTCTTTTTTTTAATTTTTTTTTTTATAATATATTGTTTTAAAAGCTTATCTATTATTATATATTTCGTTTTAGGTATATATTTTACTTTAAAATCAAAAAAATGAATCTAAGTAAATTATTTTGTTACTAGGGCTTCGGGCAAATCCACTGTGAATTAATTAAACTATATAATAAACACTATAGTATTTATTTTAAATATAAAATATATTTTATAAAAATAATTTTATATTTTTTTTAAAGTTTTAAATATTCTTTAGTATTTTTTTTTTATTGTATTATAATTCTATTCCAAAAGCAATTAAATTTTATTTTTATATTAAATTAAATATTATTTCAAATTAATATTTAGTTATATAAATATAATACCTTAGTTTTTAAAATTAATATTTATTGCAAAAATAATAAACTTTGTTTTTTTAGATATATTTAAATAAACAAAAACTAACGTAGAAATTAAAATTAGTTTTAAATTGTTTATTATATTTTACTATATTTTTTCCTAAATAAATTTAATATTTTTTTATAATAGTAAATATAAAAACTTTGTTTTTATTATAAAATCTTTAATTTAAATTTGGTAATAAATATAAATACTTAGAAATACTTGAATATTCGTTTAATCTTCTTTAGGATCCTTAAATAATATTTGCTAATTAAGAATTTTAATAATTTTTATATTATTAAATAATTGCTTTTTAGTTATATATATATATTTTATAAATTTAAATCTAAAGATTTCAAATTAAGATTTAATTCTAATTATTATATTTAATTATTTAATATTAATAAAAATTTTGTTTAGATTAATAAAATATTTTAATATGAATTAATATATTCCAAAAAAAACTTTTTTATTATTATATTTAAAATAAAAACTAAAAATAGGTATATTATTAATAAAAATCCGAATACTATTAAAAAAATGGTTTTTGAAAATTGTTATTCTTATGTATATAAACTAAAATATTGAGTTTATAGTTTTTTACACTAAGGTTACATATTAAAGTAAGCTTAAATACATTATAAAACTAATAATATTTTTATTATTTTAGTAAAATAAAACCTAATTATACCTAAAAAAAAAATTAATTAAAAACATAATTTAGTAATTAGTAAATTTTTTTAATATTTCGTTAATATTTAACGGCAAATTAATATTTTAAATAATAATTATATTATATTTTATTACTATATTTATTATTTGGTATTTATTATTTTTTTTTTAACCAAAAACTACTAATTGCAATAGGGGCTGTGGTATTATTTAAATATTTTTATATTGATTTGTTCCTGTAATATTTTATTTATTTCTTTACGTAAATACTTAGGTATAGGGAAACCGGGCACCTGCCAGGCCTTATAAAGAATAGTTCAAATTTTTTATAAGGGATATATTTCTTTTTTTACCTTTCCCATTTCTAAAAAATCAAAAGTAATAGTCTTTTTTTTTTAAAATAATAATTTTATTAAAAATTTCTTTTTTTTTAATAGTAGATCCTTACCAAAAATTATTCCCTATAGCCGCTTTTTATATAATCTAGATCTCCATTAAATATTAGAAAACTTAAATATTAACCAATGATTTTATTCATAAAAAAATTCTACTAACTTTTTTTTTATTTTTTTTTTTATTATAATCCTTTTTCAGTTAGGTTTTCTACCTGGCGCAAACCTATTTAAAAACCCTTTTTTTAATAGGAATTACTTTATTTGCTTTTTTTTTATATGCTGCCTAAATACTAATAATAAGAAAAATCTTTTTTACTTATAATAAAATAATTAAATTTATATGCTTAAAAAAATTATATAATTCTTAAATTTATTAATATTTATTAAAAATATTTGGATTTTAATTTTTTCCTAACCCTTCACGCTACTAAAAATAGCCTTAGCACTTCCTTTAATATAATTTACTTTTATTATCTAAATTAATCGTTTTTTAAAAAAATATTAAATTTAAAATAAGAATTTTGTAAATTTGCTATTCGTATAATTACTTATTTGGTTTTTTTTTTATTAATTAAAATAGTGATTTAGCCTTTGTTTTTATATAAAAAAAATAATAAACTAACTAATATAAAAGATATTCCCAAAATTATTTCATTTTTGGCTTTGGGTAACGTAAAAAAGCTAATTTTAATAATAATGTTTTCAATATTAACTTAAATATTTTTATAAAAACTTTAGAATTTTTTTATTTCCCTTAAATAATTGATTATTATTAGCCTTAAGCCTAGGTGCATTAGTAATCTAACCCTGGTAGCTATATGAATAATTAAGAAATTCGCCTTTACCCTATTATTAATTAATGTTTTTATATATATACTTTTGATTTATATTATGATTTATAGACTCCAAATAATTAAAAACTTTTTTAAAGGTTTTATAGTTAAAAATTTTATATTAATGTTTTCTATAAATATCACTTTTAACCTAAATTAAACTTTTTTTTTAATCGGTTATTTGATTTTTTTTAGATTTTTAAACAAAAAAATTTATAATAAATCCAAATATAAAATTATTTTCCAGCCAGTAATTTAAAATTTATTATTAAAGATTTTATTTAGTAGATTTTAGGGATCGGCTTTCTTTTTTAATATATTTAAGTATTTTTTTATTTTTTTTATTATTTTCGGCCTTTTTTTTTTTAATATTATTATTTTTTTATGGTTTATTTTTATTTTTTTAATTATATTTGTTTTAGATACTTTTTTAGATTTATTTTTATTTTTTTTTTTTACGTTTATTCTTATACCTTCCGACTTTTCTGCATCTTCTTTTTACCTACCTAGCCGGAAAACCTTAAAAACTACTAATTTCTTTTTTTTTTTAATTTAATTGCAAAAAACTTTCTTTGGATTAGTTTACTAAATTTTTTTTTTATTGTTCGGCTTATTATTTCTAGTTTTTGCTATTTCTATTATTTCCTTTTTATTTTCCAATTTCTCCTAATTAATAATATAAGCCGGTATTTCCTAAACTATAAAAATATTTTTTAAAAATTTTAATTATTCCTGTAATTATTACATAATTTTTATTATTTGTCTACCAATTGGCTTATTTTTTTAATTAAAATTTTGCGCAAATGTAGGCAGCGCCTGGTTCTATATCTATTAAATAATTGCCATTTTAGGAAATTCTTTATATATTGGAACATTTTTATTACCTTAACCTACTTTTCTTTAATAAACTTTATATTAAAATTTATAAACTATTTTATACTATATATTCTATAAAAATTCTTTATATTTATAATAGAAATGCTCCAACTATTTATAGTAATAATACTAGCTTTAATTATTAGGAAAGATTCTAGTAACTCTAATACTAACATTAAATTGGCCTAAATTTCAATCGCCTACCTATAAAGCCGGTAAAGCAAATAAATTAATTCTTTTTTCCGGTTCTATAAAATAATAGGTACTTTGATTTTCTTTGCTAAATAAAGTAAAATTGCTTTTTCTATTATTTATTAATATTTCTATAATTAATACTAATATTTTAAATATTTTACTGAAATCATTTACTATTACTACTATTAAATTCTTTAAGGCAATTACCAAAGAAATAAATTAGTTTTTTTTTTAATTGCTATAGGGATTAAACTAAAACTATTAATTAATTCATTAAGTCCTTTGGTTTTAGTTCTATTATTAGAAAATTCTTTTATTATTTTATTTAATATATAGATATCCGTAGCCGTTCTGGCCAGTTTGTCAAAATTAATGGTATCCAGTTAATTAATATTAATATGGTTTTTATATATAACTTTTTCTTAAACTTTTTTTAAAAGATTATTAAGGAACCATATTTTATACATATATCTTTTAAATTATTCTTTTTTTATAAATATAATAAAAATAGTAATATATTATTTAATAAATTATTAAATATTATTTTTACTATTCCATTACTTGTCTTTTAATATTTTTAAAAAAAAATAGGAGTTTATTTACTAATAAAAATCCTAATTTTTATATTTTTTTAATAAAACTTTAAATAGCCCATTTTAATTTTAGAATATTTATTTCGGCAATATTTTAATATATTAATTAATAGTTAAATTATAATATTAAAATAATTTTTTTATTTAATTCATTTAATTAAATTAAATGTTTTTATATTAATTAGTATATTTTTCAAAAAACTTAATAACGTTAATACTTTTAAAAAAAGAAGTTTTCTAGGTTCTTAGAATCAGTATAGTTGTAAAATACTTTAGATCGGCTATATTATTAGTAGCTGGTGTTAGATTTACTTTTATTGGTTCTAATTATTAATTATTTTTTATATTTGGGATTACCTGTTTTTTTATATTATTTATTAATTATTCATTTATGCTTTTAATTGCCTATTTGTTTTTAATTTTATTTACTAAATCTAACCCTAATAGCTAATTAAATAAATATAAATTTATAAGTTACATAAATATAAAATTAATTATTAAAAAATAAATATATATTAATAATAGTATTATTAAATTTACTTTTTTTAATAAAATAGTTTCCATTTGCTCTAGTTTATTTCCAATGAAATTCCTTTTTATTGGCCGGCCTAGCGTCTTTTTTTTTTAGTGTTTTTAACATAAATCTAAATATTTAATTGATTTTTTTTTTTTTTTTTTAGTATTTATTATTTTAACTATATTATATATATTTGATTTAATAGTTTGGAATATTTTACTTATTTCTATAGTAATAGTTCAAAATATAAAAATTATAATTTCTATTGCGTATTTAATGGAAATTTTTTAATTCCTGGTTTTTTTAATGTTTTAATTTAGATTTTGTTTTTATTATTTTTTTTTATTATTTTTTATATTTATTATCCTATTAAAAAATAATATACCTTAAAAGAAAAATTAAACCAGTATTTTTTATATATTGTAACACTATTTTTTTAATTTTCTGTATAAATTACCAATATAAAAAAACAAAAAAGATATATTATTAAATATATAATATATAAATATATAAATAAACTAAAATATAAAAATTAAAAAAATAAATTAAATACTGTTTATAGAACCTTAACTTTAATGCTATATATAACATGAACTGAAGTGGAGCGGAAAAACTTTTACGCGGACTGGGGTGCACCCACTCTACCACATTATTCCCCTTTTTTTCCCTATTCCGTTCCAAAGCATAAATTACATTATTGCAAAACTATCCCAGTGATTTTCCTGCCTAGTTAGTAGAAATTTTTAAATATAGCTATTATATTAACTATAAAAGTTTTAATTAATTTATTTTATTAAAAAACTTATTTTTTATATTTTTTAATTCCTAGGTTATTTTAAATAAACTTTAAAAAAACGTAACTAAAGATTAAGTTATTTTAATAATTTTTTCCGCTAAAAATCAAAAAAATATTATAAAATTTATTTATTTTTCTTTAGATTTAGTTTCCAAAAATAACAAAAACTTTTATAAAATTTATTATCTTTTTTATTTTTCTTAAATATTAATTAATAATTTTATTTTTAATTATTATAATAATATTAAATATATATTTTTTATTAAAATTTATATAATAATAAAAATAATCAGTAAAAAATACATTATTTTTAAATGTAATTTTAAAAATGTTTTTAGGAATATCCCTATTGTAAAATATTAATAATAATTATTTGACTTTTAATAAAAAAAGAAATTTTATATAAAAATTTATTTTTTATTTGGTTTTATAATAGTTTTATTTTTTTTTTATTTTTTTTTTATTTTTTTTTATTAGATATTTAAAGTTTAGCTAGACTAGGAATTTTAATATTATTTAAATAATTTTATTTAAATTTTATTAAAACTTTTAATTATATTTATATATTTTTATATAAATAAATTAAAATTTTGTTTTATTATAGATATATTAAGCGCCGCTAATAACGAAAATAAGAAAGCAAATAGGACCATAGTTGAAATACTAGAAATAATAATTAATACTATTAAAATAAAAATAAAACTAAATAAATCCAAATTATAAAAAGTTATTTAATTTGCAGAAAATATACTCCAAAAGAATTCCCTAATTTTTCTTTAAATCTAAAAATTAATAAACTATTTTTATTATTATTTGAAAGTAGTCCTATTAGGCAAAACTTTTTTTTATTATATATAAAAGTTTTTTAATTATTTTTCTAAATTTACAAAAACTATTTTTAAAGAAAAACTTTTTTTTAATATTTGCTATAATATTAAATAATAAATTATATTATTTTTATAATTTAATAAAATTTTTTTTATTTAAAAAATTTGTTTTATATTCTATTTTACTACCGATATATACATAATTATTAATATAAATGGTTATTTTACGGCAAAGAAATAGTATATTATAGGCGATTATATCTTTGCTTAATAATCCAATTTCTTTGCTATATAGCTTCCTAATTTCCTCCGCGGAAAATGGATTAATAAGCTTAAAATCAAAGCTATTATATTAGCATTTTTTTTTTAAGCATTGTAATAATTTTGCAAAAAAGTTATTATTTATATAAATAATAATATAACCTATTATAATCTTTTTAATAGATATATTAAAAACCAAAATACATTCTATCCCTTATATTAAATACTTCTATAAACCGCAAAATATAATATTTTAATTAAACTAATATAAATCAAAAAAACTAACAATATTCTTACAAATGTTTTATTTTGTTTTAATTGGAAAACTATTATTAATATATGTTTTTTTTGGTAAATGTTATATATACTTACCCTATACCCCCGAATTTCAGTAAAATTACTAAAATTAGTAATTTTTATAAAATGTTTTTTTTTTGGTATAGAGTTTTTAAAAAACAAAGAAATAATATAAAATTAATTATATATATATATAAAAATTTTATAAAAATAAACTTTCTTATTTTTTGGCTTTATTCCATAATTAAAAAAGTTTTCTATATTTATTTTACTTGGAAAATATTCTTATTATATTTGAAAAAATATTGCATTAAAAATATAATAATAAAGAACATAATGAATCTAAAGTTATTTTATATAAATATTAAATTTCCTATAAATATATTTTTTATATTAAAATAAAAATATATTATTAATAAAATAATATATATAATAAAATCCTATTTATTATAGAATATAATCTATTATTTTATATTAATTAAAATATTTTATATTTTTATTTATAAATTCCTAGAAATTAAATTATATGCCAATTTCCAGGCTATATATTTATTTGTATTTTTTGTATTTTTTAGATTTAGGAAACTAACATAGAAAAATAAAAATATTGCTAAACTTCCCTAATAGTAGGCCAATAATAAAATTAAATAATAAAATATATATATTTTAATAAATTATAAAATTATATAAATTATTTTTTTTAAAAATAAAATAAATCCAAAAAATTATAAAGTTAAAATCATAATGGCAAAAACCGGCTTTGCTTATTGTCCAGTTAAAGTAATGTTTAACTTTAGAAAAATAAACCTTTAGGACCTAAATAAACCTTTGTTTAATTGAAATAGCTTGGCCTTTTTTAAATAAAGAATATAAAATAGCTTTTTTAAGGATCTAGCGGCCTTAAACTATAATTTTTATAATATTAAATTTTATAGCTTTTGGAAAAAGGCCGCATAATATATATAAAACTATGGTTTTTTAAAATATAATATTAATAAAATAAACCGTTAGTTATAAAATATAAATATATTTTAGAAATATTATATAAAATAAAACTTTAATATTTATTGGCTTAGTTATTAATATTAAACCGGGAAATTTTTTTTTTTTAAATATTTTAAAATAATATTATTTTCTAATATTCCAATGAAAATAGGTATAATAAAAAAATTTACTAAAAAACAGAAAATATATTAAATAAAATAGAAATAATTGTAGTTTTTTAAATAAAAGCAAATATAGTTTTTTTATTTTATAAATAATTTATAACTGCTAATTTTTATTAATATTAATTTTCTAATATTATAGTTTTATTATTATTTTTTTTTTTATATTTAATTTAATTAATATATTTTAATATATTTTTATTAATAATTAAAAATAATATTTTATTTAAAATTTTTTTAAATAACTTTATATTAATTTAGCTTTTTTTTCCTTTTTTATTAAGTCTGGCTTTATTATGCTACTTTTAACCCTAATGGTACTTAGCGGCTTTGCTTTAAAGTTGCCGCCAAATGTTTTTATAGTTTATTATATTAAAATAAAAACTAAACAAATAACTTAATAATTAAATATATAAAATAATTTTTTTTTATTTTTGGCAAATATACTTCCGGCTATTTTTTATAAAAAGTTATTTATATATATTTTTTTTTTCTAAGTTAAAGCTTTTTCTTCATTTAATATTTAGGCTATTTTTAATGAATTTATAAAGTTTCTATTGGGCTCCAAGGCATTAAAAGCATGGCTATTTTAATTATATAATTTTAAAGCAAATCGTAACTTTGCTATAGTTAAAATTATCCATAATTTTCCTTTAACAAAAAAGTTTTGGTTCCGGCAACTTTTCTAAAAAAATTAAAAAATATTTTTTAATAATAAATATTTTTTTTATATTAAAAATTTTGGTTTTTAATATAATAAAAAATCTAATATTTATTGGTTTTTTATAAATATTTTTTTATTAAATGCTATAAAATAGGTTACTTTTAACTATAGTAATATATAGCTATTTAACTTTAATAATATTACCTAATTTATTAAACCTAGTAATGCTTTAATTATTAAAGTTTAGGTTTTTTAGAAAAACCATTATATTTTTTAGGCTTTTAGTATTTTTTATATTAATATTTTTAAATTTTAAGTTTATATTTTAAATAATTTTTTTTTAGTTTATATAAAATATTTTTAGGTTTTAATAATAGGCTAAATCTATATTTTCTGCGAATTCCTTTACTTTATAATATTATATAAAATATTTTTCGATTTTAAAATCAAAATTAATTTTTATAATCTTTTTTTTTTTTATTGGGATATTTGGGAATTATGGTTATACTTTGCCGTTATTTACTTTTATAAATTTCCTATCTTTCTAAACTACTTTACTAAACCCTGGTATTAGCTAAATGCCCTTTAGGCCTTTAATAACAAATAAAAGATTAAAAATAAACTTATTTATTATAGCCAATACATCGATAAATCCGCCGGCAGGTCCCCACTCCCAGTCATATCCAAAAAACATTACAAAAAATAAAAACTCAAAACTTTCATTAAAATTTTTTGTATTTTTTTTTTTTACTTTTTTTATTTTTTTTTTATTTGGTGGTATAGGGATTGTTAGGCTTTATATTATCTATTTTTTTTTTATAGTATTCCTTTGTTTTATATTTAAAGGTTTTTTGGGGGCTTAGTTTTTGGCATTGTAGTATTTGCTTAATTAAAGTTAGTTTTGCTTTTCGCAGCTTTTATGCCTAATAAATCAAAAAATTAAAAAAAAGCTTTTTTTTTATTTTTAAAATATAAAATAAATTTATAATATAAAAAATAAATAACAAAGGTTTATATATAGTTTAAAAATATATATAAAAAAACTATATCCCTTTTTTTTGGTTTTAATATATTTTTTTTATTTTATAGCTATTAATTAATTGCTTTTTTTATTTATTTTTCTTATATTTAAATATATTATTTAAATAGCTTATAATTAAATAATAATTTATTATAAATATTTAATTAAGGTTTTAAAGCAATTATAAAATATTTAAAGGTTTTTTTGGGGCTTAGTTTTTGGCATTGCGGTATTTGCCTAATTAAAGCTAGCTCCGCCTTTTGCAGTCCTTATACCCGGCAAATCAAAAAATCAAAAAAAAGCTTTTTCTTTTTTTTCAGAGCGTGAAATAAACTCGTAGCGTAAGGAATAGATTGCTTGGATTTGACGCTGCTGTAAAAGGGGAGAGAATCAAGTAAAAGCGGCACTGGTTTTGGACAGCTTCAAGAGCACAACCCCCCAAACTCTCAAGCTCTCAACAACAAGAGTTGATGACCCAATGTATTTATATTATTACGCTAGTTGACGCCGATGTTATGACAATAAATTTACAAAGCTTCAAAGCTGCCCAAACTTCATCTAAAGGCAACGAACAACAGCGTAAAGCTATAATTCCTCGACGAGATGGATAAATTATATGGCCGAGCCATTCGCAATGGCCTCCATGTCACCAGTGGTCCTCTCCTRCCTCCTCTTTCAAGGAATCAAAGATGCCAAAGAACCATATCTTCAACCCGAATCTTGCATGCAAAGGGCCACAGGTCCCCCAGAATAGCTCCCAAGACCCCTTTCAAACCGAAGAGAAGCGAGCAAGAATACCGGTACGCTAGGTTCCCCTCCCGAGACCAGCTCAATGCTGATCCACAATCCAGTCCTTCCTCCGTAAAGCCTTCTCCTCCTCCCCGCCAACCCTCTCCGCCAAAGCAAAACCCTCTCCGCTACCGCCCATTCCCAGTTCTCGGCAGCATCGCGCTGCTCGGGTTTTCGGGGGCTGTCACATACTCGTACATAACACTTACTCGCCCAGACCCTAATCCAACACCMTCCAATGCCTCCGAACAAGCAGACGTCTCAGCCCGCTACAATGACATAGCCTCCTCGTTTGACGATGAAGTCGACTGGACAGAGTTCCTGATGGGCATGTCGTGGCTTCGGAAGAGGCTGGTAAGGAGGGCAAAGGGCGATGTGTTGGAAGTCAGTATTGGGACGGGAAGGAACCTGGCCGAATATGACTTTAGTTTTGGGCATAATAGGAAGGACGGGGTAAAGTCCTTCACGGCGATTGATAAGAGTGGAGAGATGTTGGAGGTTGCGCATGAGAAGTTCAGCAAGGATTTCCCGGGGATCATAGGGGTGAGGTGGGTTATTGGGGATGCGTCGGAAGCGGGCATTATCCCTGCTCCGCCGAAAAATTCGAATGAGCGGAGTGGGAACAAGGTGAGGGACAAGTATGATACTGTGGTGCAGACTATGGGGCTGTGTAGTGTTGATGATCCGGTGAAGCTGCTGAGAAACCTTGGGGAGGTAGTGAAGGAGGAAGAGGGGAGGATACTGCTGTTGGAGCATGGGAGGGGAAGGTGGGACTGGTTGAATGGGATTCTGGATAAGTACGCAAAAAGCCACGCCGAGAAATTTGGATGCTGGTATAATAGGGATCTGGAGAAGATTGTGGATGACAGTGGGCTGAAGATTGTTCGGCAGAAGAACTATCATGGGGGAACTACTAAGTGGTTCGAGTTGAAGAAGCCAAAAACGACGCCAGTGAAAAAGGAGGTGAAGGCCGAGGAAAACAAAATTTCAGTCCAGCAGCCCAAGAGCAAGGGTTGGCTGTGGGCATGATGACTGTATATGATTACATGTACGCATATACCTTCTTGAATGTCTCAGCTCTTCTGACACTTCTAGTCTCTCTGTCCCTAATTAGGTCAATGGTAGGTGCATTTCACTCATCGCTCATTCCTATCGGACTTCGTCCAGTGTCACAAAGAGTGGCCCTGTCTTTGCACCATTGCCCGCTCCGTTAATTCTTACCCTTTGTTTTCACTTTCACAACCGAGACCATCCAAGAGGTGACGCAATTATGTCMTTTACATTATTTGGTCCTTCTACATTCTACGTAGTTGATTGTGTCGATATTGAACGTCACACAAAACAAGGAACAATCAGGAGCAAATTATTAGTATATGCAATCTCATCGTATAAGCATTTAACGCATGAACCATTGACAGCGAACTCGACTTTGACGTGTCGATGACATGCTACACTAAAAAAATTGGAATATCATCCAATTGACACAGCCACAGCCACCATCAAATTCGACAATTCAAAGAATGGCCTTACGGCAAAATGCCCACAACGGCCACAAGGCACTTGACACGATGCCCATCGAAATCATCAATATTATTGCATCCCGTATCAAGCAAGCCAAGATCAATGCCGGTACAGGCCCCAGTGTTGGTCGCTCTGGTATACCCATGCCACTTCCTTGCGAYCTTGACTGAGTGTGTGGAATCGCGCAGCACGATGTGGCGGGGGGAGCTGAACCACGTGAGATGGGAAACAAATTCCTTGGCAGGGGTCCCGGAGCTGTGAGGATTTATGGGTTAATAAAGCGGTCTTGAGGGTGGTAAGGGGAACACAAACCAATCGGTGCTGGTGAACTGGTTCGCCTTGTAGCGGGTGATTTGTGGCGCAGCGCTGGCGACAGCAGTTGAGAGGAGGACGGAGAGGATGTTGAAGACCTTCATTTTGGAGGCTTCTGAGTTTTGGGATGATGAGAGATGAGTGGTGGTTGTACTGAGAGTGATGATCTTGCTTTCAACGTTGAAATATTTGAAGGTGATGGTAACGAGAAAGTGACATCAATCTAGCTGTGTGCGGTGCGTCAACTTAGTGGATTTGCCTTACCAAAAAGGCAAAGATATTAGAAGAGGAACTTAGTCCTTCTGAAGTCATTGTGAGATGCTTGCCGAGCTAGTTGGAAACGCGGCGCTGCTAGTGAGCTATCAAACCGCGGGAACTAGACAAATGCTTCTGCTACTGGCATCACCATTCCATAATGGATCTCATCTCCAAAGCAGTATTCATCATCATGCACAATGTGGTTACGCTATAGGCAAGACACATGGAATTACATTCGGGACAGTAAGACACGGGATCTACCCATTTTCGGCAGCGACGACTCTTGCTCCTAATCCTGTTTGAATATAACTTATAAGACTGCACATTCGAAACAATTAAAAGATAAGAGGGACTATTCTCACCTCGAGAACATTCAAAAAGAACGACATTCAATATGGGGTTACAATATCAACTCCAGAATCTATCCCTCACTTTCTGAAAACGCCACGCTACCGATTCTTTCCCATGTCTATACGGCCTTTCTGACCGACATCAATTCACAGCCCGATCCGTCTCAGCATTCCAATCGTACAGTAACTTCGGTATCAGGACTCGCTCTGGACAGAAATAGCGGCACTAATTAGAATGCCMCAGCACTGTGAGATAATCGAAATGTGCCATATTGAGTGTCGCTTTGTGTGTCCATCGCGAGCAGGACACGCCCTGAAAATGAGCCATGACTCAAGCTTCCACTGGCGTCTCCTTCTTATTCCCTTTCGTAAACAAGCTCTTAACAGCATCAATCGCCTTACCAGCAGCACCAAACACATACCCAAATCCAAAGCTCCAGCCGCGAATTCTCACGGTATAGATGAAGAAATACACAAGCGCCCAATTGCTGATACAGAACGCAAGGAAGATACCAAAGTACTTCCACTTGTCGTCCGGCACTATATTGAGTGTGTTGACGTACTCGGTACCTGTAGCGTACGGGCAGTATGCGCAATTGGATGTGTCGTTGGGGTTTATGAGCTTTCCTTGCTTGGCGAGATCGACAAAGGGCTGCGCATAGGTCCCGCAGGTGGATCCGGGTGGTGGGTTGAAGTAAGCTGCTTCTTGGGGTGCGCAGTTTACCTCGATCTTGTTGAGGGTTGCGGCAAGGACTCCTCCAATCTTGACATTTTGTTAGCGTGATTTTAATAGATCAAGGGAGAGTAGCGCTCACCCAGTAGGTACTTGGATTTACGTAGTACATCCAGTATCTCCAAAAGACTGGCAACTTTGAGTAAGGACGAACGACGCCGTTGAACAAAGAGAACATGACGAAAAAGAAGGGCAGGACGTTCGAGATGACGGTGAAGGAAGGAGCGAAGGCGCAGATCCATTGACCCCAACTGGCTTGGAAGAGGAACTACAATTGTTAGTCTGGCGAGAAAGATTGATATGTTATAGAATACTTACGAAAAGCATAGTCATGAGGAACACGTAGCCAGCAGTCGAGGAGTCGGTTGGGAGACCTGTCGGCCAGTACCACAATACCCAATAAATCACAGCTCCCACAATGGCAATTGGAATCTCAGCAATGACATTCGCAGTGCAGAAAGAAACCCAGCCATAGATTCTAGATGGTAGTTCTCTCGCTTCCCAAAGAGCCAAGTTCTGGTAGAACTTTGGTACGACGGCGTTGACAATCGTTGGTGGGATAAGGATGATCAAGAAGGACGTGAACATGCGGTCCTGCATGTCTGCAATGCTATACCCAAGGTTCCAGAAGGTGAAGCCGTTGAAGATGCCGACGATGACAGAAGTGAAGAGCTTGCCGTAGAGGTATGCTGGATCTCTCCAATATTGGACGAACAGGCGTTTCGTGAGCTCGACTGTCTGTAAAACAACTGGAGAAGCAAATTCACGCTGCTCGCCAACTGAGCGGGGTTCAAGTTTGCTGCGCTCTTCATTGATGCGTTTGATCTCGTTGAAGACGGTCTTGGCCTCTTCCGAATGGCGCCATTCGTCATTCCAGTTCAGCTTCTTTCCATCCTCGCGTTTGCCTCCTTTGGCTGCTGTTTCGAGGATGAATTCGGCTACGTTCTTATTTGGCGGGCAGTGGACACCACGGTCTGCGAAGTACTTGATGACAGCGGATCCTTCTTGGCCAACCGGTCCAAAGTAGAAGGTATTTCCTCCAGGATTCAAGGCGAGGATCATGTCAAATTGCTGTATCAAGACAGAAGATGGCTGATGAATGGTACAAATGATAGCCTGTCCAGCATGTGAAAGCTTTTTCAGGAATCGTATAATAGAAAAGGCACTCTGTGAGTYCAGTCCAGAGGTTGGCTCGTCCAAGAACAGCAACAAGCTTGGTTTGGCGGCAAGCTCTACGCCAATTGTGACCCTCTTGCGTTGCTCTACTCCAAGACAGCGGACTAGAGCATCTTGCATGTCACCAAGCTCCAAAAGATCAATGATCTTGTCGACATAAGCGATCTTTTCCGCTCGGGGAGTCTTGTTGTCTTGTCGGAGAATAGCTGAAAACTCAAGAGCCTCTCGAATTGTTGCTGTCCCATCGTGAAGATCCATTTGCTCGCAGTAACCAGTTCCACGTTGAAACTCGGTGCCAAGGGTACGGCCGTCAACAAGTATATCGCCAGAGACAACGCCGATCTTCTGACGCTGGGATAGTGTATTGAGCAGTGTGGTTTTGCCCGCGCCTGACGCGCCCATAAGTGCAACCACTGCGCAAATCAGTACAAATCCTTGCTGAGTTCACGAACTTTACTTACTAACACCAGGCTTCGCATAGCCGCTGACCTTGTTCAAGAGCTTTCGCTCTCCACCCATATATGGGACACTATATTCAACATCTTGCCATGTGAAGATGCTGTGGGATCCGGATATCTCCTGCAAGGCTTCCTCTTCCTTCGCACCCCCGATCGTCTCGCTGGAAGATCCGCTGGCTTGTTCTTGCGGGCCTTTTTCGACATCAGGAGGAGCCGATGCAGCCTTGACCTTTTGCTTAGCAGCCTTTGATTTCTTGAATTCGAGAGCGCCGCCGCCACCAGCCGTGAAGTTGAAATACTCGGTAGCAAATGCAGTGGCCAAGATGTATAAAACTGCAAAGGCAATAACGACTCCAAAGTTTCGCCATAGGTGACCCCGAGAATACTGGAAAGCAGAATTCAGATATGTGGAACCAGGCGTGTCCAGAGAGCCTAGTTGAGCGCCCGCAAAGGCGCATCCTTGGTATGCAGGATTAGTAAAGCCCGGGCCGCTCGGTATGACTTGAGAGGGTGCGCATTCTATAACTTTGTTGCCGAACTCGTTTGACAAGACGGCTTCAAAGCTGTACGCAATGGGATTGATATAGTAGATCCAACCAAACCAAATATATTGGTTTAATAGTTGAGGTTTCGCAATCACGTATCCAGTGTAAATGATCAGCAGATTCAGTGCGATACCGGAGAATCGAACAGCATCATCGATAGCTGGTGAAAGTGCTGCGAACATGCGATAGAGGGCCGTGATAGAGATAGTTGTGACGTATATGAAGAGGAAGTAAATCCAGAATTTGCTGACGTCAACGTCAAGCCCAGGTAAGAAGTACTAAATGCCGGTCAGTGATTTTGATCTGAGGAGGTTTGGATGTCTCAACTTACCATAATGATCGAAAATGGAATGACCATAGCTAGAATCATTGGTAGATCCTGAATAACTCTTGCAATGACAACGGCAGAAGGACGATAGAAAGCATAGTCGTTGTGTCTCGCAGTGATTGTCCGTCCAGAGACAGCTTTCATCAATTCAGACAATTGGAGCCAGCCAAGAAAGAGAATCGAGAAGAAGAGAGTTCCGCCTCTGCTGAAAGCTCCTTCCGTGTTGCTAGGCTGACCATAGAACAGAGAACCGACGATCAAACCGTTGGAGATGATGATAAAAAACTTTGTGTACAATGTTGTTTTGTCGCCCCACGTCAGCCAAAACTCACGCTTTGTGCACGCGAGGACCTGGCGGATGAATGAGACCGTATAAGAAGATCGCTTCGACACGGTCTTTGACTTGCCCTCTTGAACGGTTTGCTTGAATTCTCTAGCATCAACGTGGTCGGTCTCCTTCAGCATCTCTTCGTATGATTGAACATCCCGCAGAACGTTCTTGTGTGCTTCACTCTCGCGGAAGGCCTTCTCCAATTCCACGGGGCCCTTGGGAATTGGGCCCTCGAATTTGTCCCGGAATCTTCGCTCGGTAGGGTCAGTGCAGGCAGTCAAGAAATCTGCGGTAGTTTGTCTTTCGGGGCAGTAGTAACCAAGACCTTCAAAATAACTCTTGGCTTCATTTGCAGGACCGGAGTAGATCATTCGGCCCTCATCAATGACTACCACCTTATCCATAAGCTCATAAATGCCTTCTCCAGCTTGGTAGAGCGTTACGAGTGTCGTTCTATTGCTGATATCGGTCATAATCCGAAGGGAGTTCGCATAATCCAGGGCTGTAGAGGCGTCAAGACCACGAGTGCTATTGTCCCAAGCCACGACCGTGGACTTGGTCGCCAGTGTTTCAGCGATGGATACACGCTTTCTTTCGCCTCCGGAAATACCACGCACAAAGGCGTCTCCGACCAAAGTGTAGCGCGTGTGAGAGATACCGAACATCTTCAGCAGAGCTCCGACAATGACTGGAATATCACCCTTCTCATGCTTCCTGGTTTTGTTGAGTAGCGAGAACTCGAGGGTCTGCTCCACAGTGAGGGTCGGGAAATGCTGATCGTCCTCTTCGTTGTAGTTGACCTCTCCTCTATAGTTCTTGACCTGTTCCTTTGCAGGAATGCCGCCGTAAGAGACCTCTCCTTGAACATCGGCAAATCCTTCTCTTTTATTTGCAACAGCCTTCAARAATGTGCTGCATCCGCTACCGGGTCGTCCCAGCACCAATAACATTTCTCCATCTCGCACAACACCTGTGAAGTCGCGGATGAGATCCCTCTTCTCGCCTGCAGCTCCAGGCTTTGGCAGGAAGGGAATGAAACCGGAAAGGATCTTATACAAATCGGGGCCGAAGGTCTAGATAAGRATTTTCAGCAATCTRTGGCACATGTTCACTTGTTGGGGATGACTTACACCAAGTATAGCAGCAGGAAGTGTTTTGACAAAAGTCGAGGTTGCCCCGACACCCTGCACGGTCAAATTCTTATAGACAACTCCGACTTTCTTTGCAGACTTGCCTTCTTGGCGCTTCTCAAAATGGCCGTCCTTGAGGAATGCACCTAACTCAAAGTCCTCATCTGAATCCTCTTCCTCGCCTTCCTCGCCTCGGACGGGGGACTCGACATCCAAGTCAGGTTCAGTTTCGGATTTCTTGGACGCACGAGATCTGCCGGTCACAGTTCTCACAAGTCGTCCCCTGTGAGGATCGCTCTTATTGGTCCCAGCACTCTTGACGCTCTTACCACTACGAGTCTTCGAGAGGTTCGTCAACTCTCTCCTCATCTCCTCGTAGTCCAACATAGCATTTCGGAAATTGACAGGTCCTCCGATATCACGCTCTCCCCACGTTCCATTCTCAACATTAGTTGCAGAAGAAGAGGACGAGATTTCTTCCGGCTGATGCGGACGCCCGTCTGTCTCGTCCGGATTATGGAGAGGGACTCGAGTGCCTTCACGGCCCTCCGCCCTCTCTTTGAACATCCGGTCGCTCTGAGTATGGAACATCTTGGCGGCGGAAGTTCACGATGCCGGAAGGCCAAAATCGCAATCACCCAAAACGAAACATTTGCACCGAGAGACGGGTGTCATATATCAATTAGCTCTTGCGTAATTGTTAGCGTAAACCCAAGGGGAAAGCTTTAGCAAAATCTCGCCTGGCCGGCAAACCTCGCCAACGGARCATGTTGAGCTTATAAATCCAACGACTCAACACTCTGACAAATACACCAGAACACCGTAGATTAGAGKTATAATCCCATCCGGCCCAAGGCTCGGCACAAGCYCTGGACCCAGACATCCACTTGAAGGTCCCGTCCGGTGCCGATCACGGCAGCAAATTGCTGACTCTGCAGAGGGCATATCAAATGCTTCACGGCCACTCATGCTTGCTTTTCGCGCCTGCAGCGTAGRCTCGACTCGGCTTGGCTTGGGTATCCTTGGCCCGAGACAAGCACACCGACACGGCGGGCAGGATCCCCGAAACACTCGCTGGAGAACGCGTGGGTCGTAGGTCCGCGCCTCCTCGTGCTTGCTTTCTCCGATGACGAGAGAGAGAGAGAGAGAGGCACTCCGGAGTCCTGAGGTTAGTGCTCCCGACTCCCGACTCCCGACTCCACAGCGGCTCGGCGTGAAGTGCCGGCTAGGGTGCAGATCTCTCTCGCTTCAGGCGGGTYGATGCAGCTGTTTCGGCGTTAATCGGATTTTAGTGTTGTCCCARCCCCCCTGACCTGAAAGAGCCAGGGCAGGTACTCGGAGTACCGAGCACTTGCATCAAAAGGCCATCCCAGTCCCTCTGGGTATGTCCCATGACGATTCGCGAATGTTATACTGGTTTCATCTTCAAATTTTCTCTTCTGGATCATCTACCAATTCAGATATCCAGTTACACTTTGCGTATTCGTGCCAAGCCCACAGAAGCTTTAGCATGTGTGAGTCAAGTCTTGGAAACCGTAAATACGATCATGTTAGCTCCCTCATCCTTTCTCATATCGAAGCTTTCATATTCGTATGTTTTACATACAAGACTTCCTCCGCTCCTCCATTCTAGGTCTGATCAGCATTGGTATGAGTCAGACTGGCTCACTCATGCTGATAAAAAGCCTGGGCACGTCTCACGCAGGATACGCGTAAATAGACTCCTGAAGAGGGTTGCGCGTCGTGCCTGCCTGAAGCAAGTAAGCAGGAAAGAGTTCTGTCAGAAAGAAGCACTTACTAATTGAGCCTCAGCGATGCAAGTCAGTCGTACCTGCAGCTCTTGCGAGAGAACAAGATCTCGATGGTAAGGTCAACGAAAATTCGATTGTGAACAGCGAGCCAAGAAAAACAGTAAGGAGTGGTATTATTTGGAAAATCTAACATCATACGCCGCCCTATGCAATTTTTAAATTTTCGAGCGCCTGCCAGAGACCAGCTCCCACAATGCGCAGCCCCGATCCCCAGTCATCRTCATTACAAGCCATCGCCATCCAATTGCCAGTCTCTACATGAAGACAGCAAACACAACACCAAGCCCCGCAATAGTCACCATCCCGCCTCCTTGCGCAAGCAATGATGACGCGACATTAGCAGTAACCTGCGCCGGACTCGACGAAGAGGTAGCGGTTGCCGTATCGTTTCCACTGCCCTTTCCGCTGGCCTTTCCGCTTGACGTCGCCTTTGCTGACGCGGTGGCTTTTCCGGACTCGCCTGCTGAGCCGGCGGTGCTGTTCTTTCCTCCGCCGCTGACTTTGCCAGTTGCGGAGGCCGAAGCGGTGGCGTCGGAGCCCCCTTTGCCCGACTTTGTCTTGGTTGATGATTCTGATGCGGTCTATTCATTATATTAGATGATTTATGCATTAGCTAGGAATAATAATGGTGAACTTACGGCATCGGATCCAGATTCAGCTGAGGCAGAAGCAGTGGCGTCAGAGCCGCCTTTGCCAGTCTTTGTCTTTGTGGCTAATGAGGTCTGGTTGTCATATTAGCTAAGTGTGTATAAGGCTTTCGGATAGCACGGGATGGCTTACAGATTCAGCTGCAGATTCAGTCTGTGCGGAGACGATGGTAGCTGCGAGAGCGGCGAGGAGGATGGTTGAGTATTGCATGATGAATGGCTGAAAGTTTTTAGGGTCCAGAGGTGTAGGATTGAATAGTAGTTATAGGATTGGATTGTTGTTAAGATGACGAAGACGAAGCTGTTGATTGGAATGGAGAAGAAAACAAGATACAAAGGCTCTTCTTATAGCCCTGGGCTCTGTCAGTCTGAACTCCACAAAAGGTAGGATCTCGGGTAATTCTAGTGGGCGTTGCCCTCCCAGCGAGACCTCAAACCCACACTCCTTATCCTTCGAGTCGATCACGAAGTAACAGAGCTATTCTTGGCATTCTCATGTCACTGATCCGCGGCAGAAAAGAAGCATGTAGCACGAAAATCATCATGCTTTGGCTTGACTAGGATCTTTTGGAAAACAAACAAGTTTATAATTGGCAACATGACTTCCACCCAATGACTGTTTCCTTGACGTAAGCGGTACTTTGAAACAGTGAGATCAGCGAAGAGAGCTTTTGGGTTTGAGCCTCTATTTACGGCCATTTGATCTGCATCCAGACTCGGCGAGACYCAGGCTCGCGGACTCTTTGCCCTTAAAGGAAAGTATACGCCAGGGGAAGAATAAGGCTGGCAAATGAGAGAATTGACCGATCCATTGCCAAGTGGTACGAGCTTTGTTTCCCTATTACCGGCCTCCGAGAACCGAGAAGAGAGGCTCAAAAAGGTCAACAACGCATCGACGAGTGAGAGTTTGTCAAAGTGAAACTCACACTTGTGGCTCCTCAAACGACTCTTTCAGAACAACTTACACTGCCAAAGCAAAATCCATGCTAAAGTTAAAGTGCTGAACTAGCCATGAAGTCACAAAATATTCTACTTAGAATGAAAGAAAGGTTAAGGAAGCGGCYCCACTATGAAGCTGTCCTGCAGCGGGCTGGGTTTTCCCAGCCGCCCACCTCGGCAATCGTTTGCCTTGACCAACATCTCAAACGCCGCTGTGACAACTCACGTCTGAAAACCTTGGCATTTGCGGTTGTGGCGTTAAGATTGTGTTTTTAGCTTGTTTGCGAAAACTGGGGAAGAAGTCTTCATCAATTTTGAGAATGAGGCATTTGTTTGTTAAACATGATCGTCATTTCAGAAGCTACAGGGGTCCTCGTCTAAGGCATGAAAAGCCTCTTGTGTCAACTTCCAAGAAACTCGGCACACGCCGCTTCTGGCAAGATTTGTCGGACTTGGCGATGAAATCGGCAGTTCCAGTGTCACACATGTAAGGCATGCCATCCCATATATGATGGTGCCGAGATTTGGGTCTGAGGCTCAAAGAGGGTTACATTTCCCCGTGCTCCACCCAGGTACAATCTAACTGTATTCATACAACTTTACCCATTTGAAAACGTGCTAAGACAAACAAGCTTAAAGCCACCAGCAAGATTCGAACAATGGCCAGATGTGTGGAGCAATAATAAGCAGAGCTATTTTGATATCCCATGTCGTCCACAGAAAGCGCTTCAGGTCGAGCCGACGGCGAGAATGTTTTGAAGAGTTTTGCGGACATCAAACACAGAGTAGCCTTTGTCGTCTGGTTGAGGGAAATCTTGTTCGAGGAATTGTCTCCCTATCTGTTCGGCCTCTTCCAGGTCTTTTGCCTCCTTGTCAGGAAGCATGGAGCAGACCGTGATGAGGTCTTCCCCCCTAGCAGCGAGAAGGATGAGCTCGTCGGCTCTTTCCATAATTGCTGGGTCGATTCCATTCATTGAGGCGCAACAGGTACCAAAGCTCGAATTGCTACGCCCGGCAACGAAGTTATACAGATATGTGATCTGGTCTTCTACCAACTCAGCCTCTGAATCCACTCGAACTTCCATGTGTCCAAATGACAATTCTGGTCTTTCTTCTAGGAAGCCATTCTCAAATATTTCGTGGAAGTGGGTTGCTGCGAGGACCTTTGGGCAATGTTCTTTAAGTTCGAGGAAGTATTCTAGGACACCACACGAAAGTCCTGCACCGTCGTGAGAGTTGGTGCCCTTCCCAAACTCGTCAATGACTATGAGACTTCGATTGGTTGTAAGTGTCGTAGCTAATGCTATCTGCTGAAGATCGATCATGAAGGCGCTTTGATTCTTCGAGACACTTTCGCGGGTTGCGATTCTTGTCAAGATTTTGTCCGTCAATCCGATGGTTGCTCTCTCAGCCGGCACAAAGCTACCGATATGAGCCATATATACAATCAGTGCGTTCTGCTTGAGATACACTGACTTGCCCGAGTAATTTGGGCCTGTCATTATCAGCATACTCGGGCCTTCAGCATCACTGACAGAGCCGTCATTCGACAGCATCATCTCGCGGTCATTTTCATCACCGGGGCCACCAGACATAAGGCACTCGTTCGCAATATATGCAGGCACGGTCAACTCTTGGAGCGGATGGCGTCCTCCTTTGATCTTGATCACATTGGCAGTTGTCATTCTCGGCGGGCTGTAATCATACTTGCGGGCCCCCAAGGCCAATGCAACAAGACTGTCGAGCTCGCCCAAGATGTCTGAAGCTGCAATAAGTACCTCTTTGTGCTCTAGAATGTTGACAGCCAGCTTATGGACGATCTCAATCTCCTTATCTGAGGCAAGTCAGCGCATGCGTGACACAGTAGCGCCCTGCGTGGACTCACCACAAATCATGCCATACAAATCCCCAAAGTAAACATCCATTTCCTTCATGCGGCCATTCTTGTAGTATCCCATGTCATTGCTCACGAACATTTTCACCCACTCATCATGTTCAAGTCCCTCGCCCTCGTATTTTGCTTTGCCGGTCTCTGGGTCGAGCGGGACGACGGTGAGAAATCCGAGCTGGGGAAAAAATATGCAATTTTCAACGTATTGACGAGCCCATTCTGGTAGATCGTTGGAAAGTTCGATGGCGGCCTTGGTGAGAAGGCTATCCATGCCGTCATATGTTCTTTTATAGTTGTCCAGCTCCCCATCTACACCCTGCAACACGACTGTACGATGTTGTTCTGCAGATCGATGGAAGTCGACGACATCGGTGATCATTTGGCCAATCTTTTGAATGTGAAGAGGCTGGATCTCAGCCAGAAGCTATAGAAGCTATTAGCTTAAATTTCTGCTCAGTGAAATACGTCTGGTCACGCACTTTGTTCGAGATAGCTAATTTGCGTCCATCATATAGTTCATGAATAGCCTCCAGGACTTTCAAAGAAAAGAATGTGAAGTTCCGGATATTGGCCCAGACGCCTCGAAAGATGGAGTTACCTTTACCCAGCTCGGTGATACCCTTTTGAAGATGTATAACGACTGATCTGATATCCTTGATGTGTTTCAATCCCTTGCTGATATTGTCTAGCAATGAAGAGTTCTCAGGGCGCCGAAGAACATGAATAGTACTTAACCGCTCCTCAATGACCGCCAAATTCATACTTGGTCTGAGAAATATCTGGCGAAGCTTCTGTTTACCTTGTGGAGTATGGGCCAAATGGAAGAATAAGCCGAAGACAGACAAGCTCTCCTTTGCTCCTGACGAAGACTTGTGCGAATTTGGATGATTTTCGGATTGAATAATTTGAAGTGAAGCCAGCGTATCTGCGTTGATGAACATCTGATCTGAAAGTGTGAACATCTCAATCGTGCAGATTCGAAATGCAACCGAAGCAGCTTCATCATTGGGAAGGTAATCAATGTTCTTTCTTCGCGATAGATAGCTCAGAAGAGCGCCAGCACAGCCAATCTTGACCGGTGATCAGTATTTCAGCTTCCCAAGGGTATAGAAACATACTGTGAGCGAACTGTCGAGATCAATCCATCCAGCGAGTCTCATCAGCCGTCCCTGACGCCCCGTACCGCCATGCTCGCCATCACCAGCCATGTTATCTCCAGGAGTTGTGAATACAATGTTTGGTGCCTCGTCAGATCCCAGTTCAAGTGCCACCAGCTTGTTTTTGGCCTGCTCGACTCTGAAGTCGGGCGATGCGTGAGAATCGAGGATGTAGGAGCCAACATCATCGTCTATCATTATCAGCTTTGAACCAGATAGTATGAGCCTTCGAGACTTACTTGCCTCCCCTTCTCGATCAATTCCACGCGCATCTCTGCTAAGATGCCCCTCCAGCTTCTCCTCCGAGCGGGTGCTGATTAGAATGCGAGTAGGCTGTACATGAATCTTTAAGGTATCAACAATATCTAGGCTACCGAACTTGATATCTTGCATCAAGCAAAGCTTCTCGTCTCGTGCGATGTAGTATGAACATCCGATGGTACCGCCTCTCATGTCGATGGCCATGATAATCTCATTCAATGAATCAGCATCCTCTCGCTCTTTGATCTCGGCCTCCGTCTCTTCAAAGCATTCTTCTTCGGCATCTCGAGTTTGAGATGATTGACGAGAGCTTTGAGATACTGGGCGGAAAGAGATTCTCTTCTGGGGAAGATTAGCTGGAAGTACTGGAGAGGATGGCGGGATGCTTCGAGGTACGGAGCTCATCCGCGAGAACGTCTGAGGGCGGGAGTGCGATGGAGTGCGAGAAGATGAACTAGATGGGGCTAGAGGCCCCGTTCTGCGGCGCTTGTARGCCATCTTGAAGCTGATTTTTGAGGTGGCCTCAGTGCCTGTGAAGTGTGGGTGACGAGAAGTACGCGAGACCTGTATGTACGAAAGAAGAACGAGCGACAGCCAGGTCAAGCAAATCAACCACGAAATTCAGAACATTACACATACCACATTTTAAAGCCATTGGGGCTGTAGAAAGGGAAAGGAAACAATTGCAGTAGGCACAATGTGAGAATGCCGATTCAGTCGGGGCAGACCCTCAGCTGTGATCCTTTCGTCAACCAGCCCAGAAGACCTCTACTGATCTTTACATACGCCATCGCAATGCCCATTATAATACATGCCTCCTCACTCTACCCCTTCAACTCCTGCGCACTCCCCCCTTCCCTCACCCACTCTGCAAACTCCCTCCTCTGCTTCCTAATATCGACAAACCCAGGCCTGCTCTCCAGCGCCCTGAACGGATTTCCCACATAATCCCTATCGATTTCCCCATCTCCATTCATAAAGCCCTTCTCGCCCTCGCGCTCAATTTTTCCTGCCCATACGCGCCATTGTATCGGTCGTAGCTCCGGGGTGCCTAGCACGAGACCTAGCACGATGATGAAGATGGAGACGACGGTTTCGATGGATATGTCGATTGGAAGGGCGGATATCGTAGGATTTGAGGAGGAGATGAGCGAGGATGCTGTGGAGTGTAGGGCAGAGTGCTCGTGGGCTGAGTAGCAGCTGTTGGGAGGTGTGTTAGCATCTGTGGCGATTTTGCGAAGGCATAGGATGGATAGCTTACGCGTGCGCCAGGAATAGAACGCCGAGGCCTGTGACTGACGTTGATATCCAGGTCATCTTGCGAGATTATGCTGTTCACACTGACAGCTTTCTGGCCGAAAGTTGCTGAGTGAAGGTTGGACGCTTTAGACGCGATAGTCGCTAAGGACACATTAAGCGCCAACCCATAATTTATTGGTTCAGCAGAAATCTACAAAAGATGCATTTTGTTATTGCCAGGGCATGACTTCTTGACATTTCATATCTATTGCTAATGCTAGTCTTGATCATCATTTTATGATGCCATGCTGATTTATTCGTCTCAATCATCAATAACCAGCCAATAACCAGCAAAAGCGCGGCGTCAAAGCAACCATGCCGGGGGATCTAATTAGGAAAGTCATGAACCGAGAATTCTCTACAACTTTTGCATAGCAGCCTACAATATTATAAGTAGATGAGGATAAGTATAGATTGCGAAGACGACTTACGACATCAGTTGACTGGACGTAATCCTCAAACTCCTGGATCTCCTCTTCCAAGTCGCTAAGACTGATCTTGTCATCTTCAATGACCAAGGTTATCTGCAGCTTCTTGATACCGTAGCCAACAGGGACAAGCTTAGAAGCTCCCCAGACGAGACCATCCTTCTCAATGCCACGGACAGCTGCCTCAAGGGCCGCCATATCGGTCTCATCATCTACATAGATGGTTAGCGCTAATTCAAAAAGTCAGACTAGAGATAGAACGTACCCCAAGGCTTGACGTCCAAAGTGACAAGGGACTTGGCAGCAGGCTTGGTCTTTCCTTCCTTCTTCTTCTTATACTCAGCGAGGCGCTCGTTTCTGATTCTCTCAGCCTCGGCGTCTTCCTCGTCGTCGTCACTGCCGAACAAGTCGACATCATCATCGTCCTCCTCTGCGGCTGGTGCCTTTGCTGGGTTCAGGGTGGCAGCAGTAACCTCAGGGCCGTATGTGGTATATGCTTTCGAGGCATCTCCTGGGAGAGTGGCGAACTCGTCGGCGTAAGAGGAAATATGCTTGTACCATCTGGCAGCGTGGGGGTATTTGGCGGCTTCTGGGCTGGCCTTCAGAGCCTTGAAGGTAGCAACATCGGCTTGGGATGGAGAGTATCTATCTTGGAGTCAACACCGGGAATCCACATTGCATGCAAGACATTGAATGAAAGTAAATAGAAGATTCAGAGGTGCACTGAGTGCAATGGGTTCATCGCCATGATACGGTTCTTGAGGCCGCTCAGTAACACGGACCAATGTTGCTCATCATAAGAGAGGAAGTTGCTCGAGGGAGTAGGATCTGGGTGGCCGAGGACACAACAGCTCCGTAGACCTTGGGGATTGCAACGGGAATATATTCGCAAAGAGTCCAAACATACCCAACAATGTATGARCGGGTGGTCAACCAGCTGTTAAGGACTTGGTTCACATCAGTTTTTGCGCTCTGTTTTGGTTGTTTTGCGATCGAAGGAATCGATTCACAAACGGGCTGGCAGCTTACCAGTAAGACCAGCATCGGTAAGAACGTCGGCGAAACCCATAGTGACAGATTTTCTGGTTGGTTTTGAGAAGTTGTGTGGAGGGGGTAGGTGTTGTTTTTGTTTCGTGGCGGGGTGTTTTAATTTTCCTCGCTCGCTGGATGGAAAGAAATCTGGTCCTGGTCCTGGTGTTTGTGCCCAACCTCCTCATTGGTCGGCCCGCCGCTTACAGTAATATGCGAGTTCAGCGCCTTTTTGCCGATTTTTAATACGCGCAAGCCCTTTTTTTCCCATATTATTTATTTTATTATTAAAATAATAATAATTTTATAATTTTTAATTTAAATTTAATAAATAATAATTTAAATTATTTTTTTTAATTATAATTAATAGTTTTATAAAACAAATATAGTTTTTTATTTTTCTAAAAAAAACCATAATTTAATTAAATAATTAATTAATTAACTTAAAAAAAAAGATTTTGTTAACATTACTAACAAATTTAATATTATTATTTAAACTATATAAAGAATATATAATAAATAAAAGTAAAAGTAAAATTTAAGCATAAATCTATAAATTCAGTCTGGTTTTATATTTAAAATTATATTAAAAATTATAAAATTTATAATTAAATTATAAAATTAAAATAGTATATTATATTAAAATAAAATTATAAATTTAATTTATTTATAATTTAATATTTAATTAATTTAATTTAAAATTTTAAAATTTAAGCAAAAGTTATAATATTCTTATAAAAAGATATACTTAATGGTAATTTAGCAGAATAATAATTTTATTTAAAACTTTAAATATAATTCTATAAAGTAAAAGCTTAAGTAATTAGTTTTTATAAATGAATTTACTTGCAATAAATATATTAAAAATCAAAAATAAAAATATATTCCTATTAACATTACTCTAAAAATTAAAAAATAACTAAGTAGGTTTGAATATTAGTCGGTCCTGCCAGTATATACGGTTAAAAACTACCTTAAACCTATTATTTTTTAAAGAGGAATTATAATTAAAATATTCGAAAACTGGCTAAAGTTTAACGTTTTTCTAGAATATTATTTAAATAAAAGAATTCGAAATATTATTATTATAAATAATACTTTTATTTATAAAAACCAGTGTGTAATTAATATATAGACACTAGTAGAAATGTATGTTATCTATTTACCTCTTTATTTTCTTTTTTTAAACCCTATTGAAAAGAATTTCTATGATTTTAAAGTATATATTCGCCGTAATTATTGTTTTTAAATAAATGGGTTATATGCCAATTTTAAAAACTTTTTACGGAATGCTATTAAAAACATAGCAATTAGACCAAAAATAAAAAAAAAAACTATTAAATATTTTTAAAACTCTAGTTATAATTTTAAGTAATTATATTAGTTTTTTATTATTATTTATTGTAATTTTATAATTATTATATATACTATGTTTTTACTAAAGTAAATTTGGATTTTTTATATTTTCTATGTGTATTTAATTATTTTTTAAGGAAACTTATATTTAATAATTAGGACTTATTTTTTAAGTTTTTGTGTATTTTTCTAGCCTATTAAATACAAATTTGGATGTAAGGTTGTAGATTACGTATATATTAAAATTAATATATTTATTCGGATTATAAAAACTAAATAAAACTTAAAACCTTTAATTAAAACTATTATTATTATTTTTGTTATTTTAATTAAAATAATTATAATTAATTAAATTATTAAATTTTCTTTAGTTAATAATATTTTTATTATTATTATTAAAATTATTATTATTATTTTTAAAAATAAAAAATAAATAATCAATAAAACCATTATTTTTTTTATTAAATTTTTCGTTATTTTTAAGAGTGGAATTTTTTCTAAAAAATATATTATTATTAAAAAATTTTTTATAAAATCTTTTAAATATATTAATTTGGTTTATAATAGTTAATAATAAGCTTTTTGGTAGCCTTATGTTATCTAGCCAAAAATTACAAATATTTTTAATAGTTTAATTTTTTTTTTTAATTTTACATAAGATTAAATTTATATTTTATTTATGGCCTTAAAATTTATTAAAATTTATTAATTATTTGCAGAATATTTTTAGTAGTGTTTAATTAATTTCCTTTAGTTGTACAAATATTAAAAATATGACTAAAATAAGAAATTAAATTAATAACTTTCCATAATTTTTATTTAAAAAATATAGCTTTTGCTAATAAAATCAAGATTAAGTTAATTTAAGTATTAAATAATTTTTTTGTAATAGTAAAAATGTAAATTAGTTTTAATATAGCATATTAGTGGATTCTTTTATAAAAGTCAAAAAGGTTATATTAGTAGCACTATTATTATATAAACCATTTAATAATAACTTTAAATAAAAATATTCTTAATAAA
This sequence comes from Lachnum nothofagi, assembly GCA_003988875.1. Lineage (NCBI taxonomy): Eukaryota > Fungi > Ascomycota > Leotiomycetes > Helotiales > Lachnaceae > Lachnum > Lachnum nothofagi. The sequence goes on from QYSG01012779.1 coordinate 50,279, forward strand.
TCCAAAAAAGGGCTTGTAATGCTTAATATATAAATATTAATATTAAAATAAAAAATAATTATATTTATTAATATAAAAATAATATTATTGAAAATATAAAATCCAAAATTATATAATTTAGCATTATTAATATTTAAAATTAAGCTAATAGTGTTTGCATATGTTCCTTTATTAAAATATTTAATTTTTTTTTGTTTAATTTTGTTTTTAAAATATCAATAAATTAATAACTAAATTTATCAATTATATATTAATTATATTTAATTTATTTTGTTTAAATTACTATATTTCAAATTTTGAGTTAAATATGTTTTTAAAATTTAATATTAATTTAGTATATAAATCCATAATTTATATAAAATTTTAATTTATATTTTTATTAGTTTTTTAATATGTATTAAATTTCTTTAAATATACTTATTTTTTAGGTTTTTGTATTTGCTAGTTTTTATTTTATTTAATTTATTACAAATTAAAATTTTTTTTTTTTGTTTTACGACACTTTTTTATTTTTAGATAATATATATTAAATAATTTTTTTTTTGGATTTAAAAATTTTAAATTTATTTTTAGTAGAAGTTTTACTAAATATATAATTAAAATCTTAATTTATAATAATGTTTCTAATTTAAATATTAGTTTTAATTAAGATTTTTTTGAATTTCTTTTATTTGTTATGGCTTCCAATCGAAATAATTTGATTATTTTTAACCACTTTATATTTATTAATTTAAAAAATTGGTGTACAAAATTTTTCTTTGTATTTTTTTTTTTTTATATATATCTTAATTTTTAAATCCGCTTATTTATTCTATTTATTTTATTAAAACCAATTAAAATTATTAAAATTAATAATACAAAGTTTGGTTTATATTATTTTATTATTTAGAAATAAAGATACTTTAAAGGTAAAGCTAAAAGAAGGCGAAAAAAAAAAAAAATTTAATTTAAAGGCTTTTAATGCTTTTGAAGGCGGTGTAAACATTGATAACCGCACTGGCGAAACCTACGTACTTCTAAGTTTAATTATAAACTTTTTATTTGGCAGCTTTTTATTACTTTTATTATTAGAAGTAATTATTTTTAAAAAAATTTTAAACTTTGAAACAATAAATTTTTTAGCAGGCTTTTTTATTTTTATTTTAGCGGATTTTTTTTCTTTTTTAGTTAAAAAAATATTTTAAAAATATAATTTAATAATATATAATATTAAAAGTATTAATATTATTTAAATAGGTAATATTAATAAAATTATTAATAAAGTAATAGAATATTTATTATTATTTAATTTATTTTTATGGATTTTTAATATATATATAAGCAAAAGTTCATGTGTGTATACTAAAAATCGGCAAAAGGCGCTGAACTCGCATATTACTGTACTCGACATGGCCTAGCCGCGATAATTTACATTTCGAGAAGCAGCTTGATTATTCCATGAGATAGTCTATCAGATCATGATGGGGCATTTATTGTCCATCTGCTTCAAATACCAAGTGATGATTCCTTTATTTCTTTCCTCAAAAGTACATTCCTTACACCCACTAGAACAATTTTAACCATGTTCCTACGACAAGCCCGGAATCCTTCCCGGCGCATAGCTGGACCTGCCAATAGAGCTCTACAAAGCAGAAATGCACCATTACTTGCCACAACTCCCATTCGCAACAGCCTCAACAGTGCATCACGAAATCTGATCCCGATTCTTGCAGTTCGCACATATGCCAATGGACGACCACATCCTCCAGGCGGAACGCATCAGATGGACTTGGGAGGCGGAGGGGAAGAGAAGTCTGCTTTGGAACAATATGGAGTCGACTTGACAGCTAGAGCGAAGGACGGAAAGTTGGATCCTGTCATCGGGAGAGATGCAGAGATTCGTAGAACTATCCAGGTTCTGAGCCGGCGAACCAAGAATAATCCAGTACTCATTGGGTAAGTAACGTATTTGCTAGTGCAGCGGCTTTTGTCTCCAAATGACTCAGAAAATCTGAGATCATCTGTTGAGCCATCCGTCGTGGAGACACACGTACTTCGTTGTGACACATATCGCTGACTGTCATTTACAGATCCGCCGGAACTGGAAAAACTGCGATTCTCGAAGGACTGGCCCTGCGAATAATCAGAGGAGATGTACCGGAGAGCATCAAAGACAAGAAAGTCATCTCGCTCGACCTCGGACAACTCATTGCTGGTGCTAAATTCCGTGGCGACTTCGAAGAAAGACTAAAGAATGTCTTGAAGGAGGTCGAAGAATCACACGGAGGGGTCATTCTATTCATCGACGAGTTACACACACTGCTAGGACTAGGCAAAGCGGAAGGCAGTATAGACGCTAGCAATCTCTTGAAGCCCGCGCTTTCTAGAGGAGAGCTACAATGCTGTGGCGCGACGACTTTGAACGAATACAGAGCAATTGAGAAGGACGTTGCTCTGGCCCGCCGTTTCCAGCCTATTCAGGTTGATGAACCTACGATACAAGATACGATCAGCATATTGAGAGGCATCAAGGAAAAATACGAAGTCCACCATGGCGTTCGTATCCAAGATTCGGCTCTCATTGCTGCTGCAACCTACAGCAATCGATACATCACGGACAGGTTCCTCCCGGACAAAGCCATTGATCTGATGGACGAGGCAGCCAGTGCTTTACGGCTGCAGCAAGAGAGCAAGCCTGAAGATATTATGCGTCTTGACCAACGTATTATGACTCTTCAAATCGAGCTCGAAAGCCTACGGAAGGAGACCGACATTGCCAGCAAGGAGCGACGGGAGAAGCTCGAGGCCGATCTGAAGGAGTGCCAAGACGAAGCAAAGACGCTGACTGAGAGATGGGAGCAAGAGAGAGCTGTGATTGAAGGCGTCAAGAAGACCAAGGAAGACCTAGAAAAGGCCAGGGTTGAGCTAGATCAAGCACAGCGCGAGAATAATTTTGGTCGAGCTGGAGAGTTGAGATACTCAGTCATTCCATCTCTTGAAGCCAAACTCCCCAAAGAAGGCGAGGCAGTTGGAGACGGCACTTTGATACACGAATCAGTCACAGCAGATGATATAGCTACTGTGGTGTCCCGTGTCACTGGCATTCCTGTCACGAAGCTTACTTCTGGTCACGCCGAAAAGCTGATCCATATGGAAGACACTCTCCGCCAATCCGTCAGAGGCCAAGACGAAGCTTTGAAGGCAGTTGCCAATGCCGTTAGAATGCAACGTGCTGGCTTGAACGGAGAAAACAGACCACTCGCCTCGTTCTTCTTCCTTGGCCCTACCGGTGTTGGAAAGACAGAACTCTGCAAGAAGATGGCCAACTTCCTCTTCTCAACCGAGTCCGCTATGGTTCGCTTCGACATGTCCGAGTTCCAAGAAAAGCACACCATTTCCCGGTTGATCGGTAGTCCTGCTGGATACATCGGCTACGACGACGCTGGACAACTTACCGAAGCCGTCCGGCGCAAACCCTACGCCGTCCTCCTCTTCGACGAGTTCGAGAAAGCCCACCACGACATCTCCGCCCTCCTCCTGCAAGTCCTCGACGAAGGCTTCCTGACCGATAGCCAAGGGCACAAGAYCGATTTCCGCAACACCCTCATCGTCTTCACCTCCAACCTCGGGGCCGACATCCTCGTTGGCAACGACCCGTTGCACCCGTACCATGAAGAAGCGAACGGCGAGATCGCCCCCAAGATACGTAATGCTGTGATGGATGTGGTACAGCGAAACTACGCACCCGAATTTCTCAACCGCATCGACGAGTTCATCATCTTCAAGCGGCTCTCCACGCAAGCCTTGCGAGATATCGTCGACATCCGGCTACACGAACTGCAGAAACGCCTTGACGAGCGCCGCATCACGCTCTCTGTCTCTGATGAGGTGCGGGAATGGCTAGCGGAGAGGGGATATGATCCAAGGTTTGGGGCGAGGCCGCTGAATCGTCTGATTGCGAAGCAGATTGGCAATGGGCTCGCGGAGAAGATTATTAGGGGCGAGGTGAAGACGGGGGATAAGGCTGTTGTGAAAATTAATGGGGAGGGGAATGGATTGGAGGTTGGTGCTGAGTAAGATCGGAGTTTGGGGGGGTCAGGTTTTGATTTCAGCATTAGCGGTAAAGGTGCATTGGAAGGCGAATCTCGACTCAAGTTGGGTAGGTGTAGGGAAACTGAGTCTTGGTGTTGTATATATTTGGACTCAGCTCTTGTACAAAATGATGCGAGATGTCCGTAAATGAAAAGATACCCACTCAATGCAAGAAACCAAAATTCTGTGCTTGCCAAACTTGTAGTTGTAGAGCATAGAATCCGTGAATACTTGATACTTTTACTAGCACCGATCTCTCTAGATACCTAACCTTCCATTTTCCTAATCCCATGCTTCTCTACGGAGAAGAGTACTTGTAATTGAACTGCTTCTTCGCCTCCTCTCCCGCTTGCTTCAACGCATCATCTTTTGCCTTAAACTCCGGATCCTTCTCCCGGTTCTTCTCAATCGTTCCATTCTGAATCGTACTCGGGCTCGGGACCTGAAGCCCCCTCTCCACCGCCGGCCTTGCCCTAATAATTTCCCACCAYCTTTCAACGTTCGGAAAATGCGTGATGTCGATGCCCGAGAAGTAACTTATGTTAATCCACCCGAAGGACGCAATGTCCGCGATGGAGTACTTGCCCCGGCCCGGACCGACGAGGTAGTCGCGGTCTTTTAGCTGGGCGTCGAGGATCCCGTAGAGGCGCTCGGATTCGCCGACGTAGCGCTGTGTCGGGTAGGGGTGGCGGTCTTTGATGATGCGGTAGAAGTGGTTGGCTTGGCCTTGCATTGGGCCCTGGATGCTGTTAACATCTGCTCTTTGGGAATCAGATGGCTTGACTTACAAGACCGCCGTGTTGCCAAGCAACCCATTGCTCTGCACGGCTGAAGTCGTCTTCGTCCGTGAAGCTGAATCTATGGTCAGGGTCGTAGTGGCGTGTCAGATAGCTCAGGATGGCAGCGCCTTCGAAGACGGAGAATCCGTTTCTGTCGTGGTCTACGATTGCGGGGATACGGCCATTGGGAGAGTATTTTGTGAACCATGGCTCCTTTTGAACATTTTGCATACTAAAATTACATGTCTCCGTATTAGTAACGCTCCATCAAGAAAGATTTGAGATTTTGGGTGTCAATTGAGGAGCTCTCCGAGCTTGAATACTCCCGAGGGTATCTCAGAAATATTGAGAGAGTGCAAGAGTATCAACGGTTCCAATTGACTCAGTCAGGATGAAATCCTGGGGATTTTCATACATATTAATTTCTTGGAAAATATATTCTTTGCCGTACGCCTCCTTCAGCTCCTCGAGCATAATGGAAGCCTTAACGCCATTGGGGGTATTGAAACTTAAAAGCTCAATTCCAGATTTGCCAATGAGGCCTGTTGGACGAGTGGAGTCAGACATGTTGCGCGCGGCTGTCTTGATGAAGTGCTTGGAGGTTTGAGAGAGTCGAGTGAGGGGTGTTTTGTACATGGAAGTGGGGTAGGAACGACGGAGCAAGGGAGGCTGGAACTTATAGGGATTCTCCAGCTTACAAAGAGCAAAAGAGGCGTTAGATATATATACAACTCGAGACCTGATTGCTTTGAAATCAGCCTGGATGTAACACAAAGGGGACCCGAAAGCTTGGGAGCTATGACCTGGAGAAATTGATAGGCAACCAACGTGTCGGAAATAATGATGCCAGGCTGATCGGCCGAAAATGAGATACCGCGAACCAACATTGTGGTAGTTTGATTCCAAAACGGTTGGTCATTTACATGGTCTAGGATCAAGCAGCTCCAATACATAGGTCAACGTAGGAAGTAGACAGGAAGCAAATAGAACTTACGCTGAGGGCGAAGCATCTATAGGCAGAGGTCTCGAAACACCAACGCCAAGACCCTGCCTGGCCTCGACCCTCTCTATACTTAAGTATCGAGAAAGTATATGAGCTGGCTCGGATTCCGGTACCGGGAATTGGAAATGCCCCTTCATTGAAGAGCAATGCGAAAAGTAGTCCATCCTCTTCCCAAGGTCCCCGGAGCAACAAGGAAAGCCAACAACTTCATCGTGCGGTGGAGAGGACAAGCGCTTTTTTATACAGCTTGCTGCTCTCGAGACCACTAATCTACTGCCAGTTTCTGACGTTGATTGTGGAATGCTTCAACAATTTCAACAAGGCTTTCAAGCTTTATCATCCATCCTATTTCTTCCAAGAAGTACAGGTATACTTYGAAGTCTCCAAGACGGACTAGGGCAACAATTACGCCGTGTCCGCTGCTTCGCCGCAGGCTTGGGCCAGTAAACTCCGCCAAAAGCCGCTTCTATTCGCATTCGCGTCCAACAGCAACCTAACTGTATTGCACGCGTGGAATAACCGGTACAGCACTGCAAGAGTCCTGCAGGCCAAACAGTAAGCTTCTAATAAAGAGCCTTATCTCTTTCCTTTTTGAATCTTTTTTGCTCTTTTGCTTTTCCACCAATGCGCTGTTTCTTTCGGTCCTTCCTACGGCATCGTCCTACCAAGCACCAACCTGCATCAACAGCTTCAGCTTCCAAAGCTATGTCCTCTGGGATGCCGGTTGCGGCCGCGCTCTATGCGGTTACTATGACAAGTCCTTCCGCGCTGGGCGCCGTTCCTGAAGAATCGAAGGATAAGAAACATCATTTGAAGAACGGGAAGGGATTCCTAAATCCATGGGACTCYTGGAAGGAGCAGAGCGGGCCAGCGATTGGCGCTGCTATGGTGTGGTGAGTAAAGACGTTTTGGTGTGACAGCGGAAGACGTTTTGTCTCTGCTGCTGTACTACTTGTCAAGATCAACTGTCCCACAAACCACAAAACAATAACTGACTTCTCTCCCAGGCGCGCCATCACAGGAAGACTGAAGTGGCCAGACACCACCCCTCCACACGTCACAGTCCGCACACCGACCTTCCTCCCATCCCGCGACGCCTCCACGACCCTACGCGCAACATGGCTCGGCCACGCCTGTTACTACGTTGAATACCCCTCCGGACTGCGCGTGCTCTTCGACCCTGTCTTCGAAGAGCGGTGCAGCCCCTTCTCCTTCATGGGTCCCAAGCGCTATACCGATGTGCCCTGCCACATCAAAGACCTGCCTGTCGTCGACTTCGTAGTGATATCTCACTCGCACTACGACCACTTGTCACATCCGACGGTGAACGAGATCGAGAAACACCATCCGAATGCGCATTTTTTAGTGGGATTGGGATTGAAGAAGTGGTTCCATGAGAGCGGGGTTGAGAATGTGGAGGAGCTGGATTGGTGGCAGGATGTAGATGTTACTTTGTCTCCGAGTACGGGTGAGAAACGTATTTCGACCGCGTCGTCTACAGAGCCGCCGTCGAGTACGRGTAAAGACATCACAGCACGGATATCCTGCCTTCCGTGTCAACATACCTCCGCCCGCACAGCATTCGGTGAGCCTCCCCCTTTCCACTAACCTTGCAACCACCCCGACTGACTCTCTCCCCTCAGACAAAGGTGCCACTCTCTGGTGCTCCTGGGCGGTCACATCAGGAGGCAAATCGGTCTGGTTCGGCGGTGACACAGGCTACCGCTCCGTGCCTGAGCTTCCCAAGGACGTCGACGACTACGGGGAGCCCTACGCGCACCTGCCTCACTGCCCAGCCTTCAAACAAATCGGAGCCCTGCGCGGCCCCTTCGACCTCGGCCTCATCCCAATCGGTGCCTACGACCCACGACACATCATGTCGCCAATGCACGCAAACCCATTCGACTCGGTCAACATCTTTGTAGACACGAAGTGCAAGAAGGCGATGGGGATTCACTGGGGCACGTGGGTGCTGACGACGGAGGATATATTGGAGCCGCCGATGCTGTTGAAGAAGGCGATGAAACAGAAGGGGCTTGAGGAGACGGGCATGTTTGATGTTTGTGAGATTGGGGAGAGTAGGGAGTTTTAAGGGTCGACGTGTAATTTGAGGTTGATATGAAAAGGAGGGAGACTACGTGCAGGTGTTTGGGGAGTTTCGGAGACTTGGGTCGTAGATATTAGGGTAGAGCACTCCCATTCAGGATTTGTAACATAAGATGAGAATATCAAGAAATCCCAAGTAATCAGTAATCATGTCAYGAAGTGGACGCGTCACGTCGTATGTCAGATCAGATGGAGAAGATCATTTGTAAAAACATCGCAAAGTACCTGGCATTCGTATTCTACCGAGTACAAACGGGCAGGTCGGATTCAAAATCACGCATTTGTTTCATGAAGCCTCACTACCACCTATTGTACAACTCCTCCGTCCTGGTCGACTTTTGGTTGGTAATCGAGAATAAAACATTTTGCAGGTCAGTAGGAGAAAAAGTCATGCCGAAAAAGAAACTATATCCCTGACGTTCGTGCTAGAGGCGAAATGCAGCTGAGAACATTTCGTTTCTGTTGCTATAGCCGAACGTATCCTATCCAGACTTATGAGATGATTCTAGAATGAGTATTAGTGGAGTGTTTTTAGGTATTGGTGGTGGGACTCACCACTCGGCTTCTCCTGCCCTTGCTTCTAGTAACGGCTGGGAGGATAGTCGTCGTAGCGGCCGCGGTCCCTGGGAGGGTAATCTCTGGGCGGGTAGTCTCTTGGCGGCGGTCTGCCATGGCCGTTCACGTATGGATCAGGCGGGTAGTCCCGGCGGTACGGATCGTCGAAGCGGCCACGGGGAGGAGGGTAATCATCAGGGGGCCCGCCGCGTCTAGGAGGCGAACGGTAGCGGCCACGGTCGTCGTCGTAGTAGCCACGGCGAGGCGGGCTTCTGTCACGGTAGCCTTCACGGCGAGGGCTGTATCCCCGAGGTGGGCCTCGGCGGTCATAATCATCCGGATAGGGGCGACGACCTCCTGGGGAACGAGATCGGCCGGGGCGGTCACGGGGGAAGTCCCCTGAAGTCTATAAAGCATTAGTAGAGATGTAGAGGTGAGCATTCGCAATACACACGTCTGGAGCACACTGCACTTCAACACCCTTGAATTCCCGATTGTTGAGCTTCTCCACGGCGGTCTTGAGGTCCGCGGCAGTCTCAAACTCGACAAAGCTTCAGAATGGTTAGCAAAGCCATTAAATGACGGCTGGAAGAAATGCTGACCCTTTGCCGTCGCGGTCGCGACCAGTCTCGGAATAGACGACGTCAAGGCTGGATTGACGAGCGAAGTCTTTAAGGTCCTATATCCAGATCCATGTAAGTTGTTGTCCAGGCATGCTGATGCAGGTGATGGTTGTTGCCCTCCCAAAAGTAGCCAGTACAACAAATCCCGAGTCACAGGTACATGGTCCAAAGGCTGAGCTCCTTCCTATGCAAAGTGATCGCAGTCCAGATACGCTGGGATAGACTAAACAGAAAGAAGTCGAGACAAGGGAAGAAAGGCCAGATACAGGGGGTATATAATCCTCCATCCTAGTCCAAGGCTGCTCAGGCAAATGCACTAACACAACTGCCATGGATATGACCACAACGGGGCATGAGATCGGCCTGGACGAAAAAAAAGCATTGCCGAAGAACGGTCTGAGTACAGTGAAGCCGATCCCAATATATAGTTGCTCAGAGTCCAAATAGCAAAGTCTGATGAGTTCCAAGAGTAGTCCGGGTGAAAGAACGGGGGAGACAGACCTGCCAGCTGGTTTCACCTGGAAGTCCAGTAATTGTCATGCGATGTGGAGTACGTCTGGGGCGGGGAGCGGTGCGTTCAGCATTGGCAAAGGCATCACGATTGCGAGTACCGCGCGCAAACTGAACCGTGAGGCGCTCGCCCATGAAGTCTGAGCCGTGGAAGGCTGCAGGTATTATAAGCATGTGTAAAACATCGGGGAAATAGCGATGAGGCCGTACCAGGAACCACATCTCGCGCGTCCATAGCATCCTTATATTCGATGAACCCGAAGCCGTTCATCAACTTGATCTCTGTGATCTCGCCGGTGCCATGGGTGTTGAAGTGTGCCTCCACGTCAGCCTTGGTAGCTGGTTGGGACGATCAGCAAGAGGTTCCTGTTGAATGTGCCGCAAGATAGAATCGTGAGGTATAAATGGTGCTCACCATTGCGCGGGAGGTTGCCCAGGTATAACCTGGTAGAAGAGACTTCGGTCATGACGAGCTGTTGATGTCAATCAGTACAGCGAAGGCAATGTTGTGAGGGAGAATGCGCACGTCGCAGAACCGCGCAACAATAGAGAAATATGTTGTCCGTCGCCGAGGTCGACGATTGGGAAGGAGAGGGAGGGAATCGTCCTTGACAGGTCGAGGACGATGGCGGGCTCGATGGGTTTTCAAGGTCAAGGTGCTTGGGCTGGGAAGAATGCGGAGTCGGGTTGCAAGGCGGTCGCTTCGGGAAGAGGAGTGAGGCGAGCCGCCCATTCGCTGCCGTTGCGCCCAGACTCGTGGACTTGCCACGTGATGCGGATCTCTTCCCTCTTTATGGCTTGTTTGTTTTTCCTGCTGCAGCTCCTTGAGGCCGAGTACGATATTCCTTTTGCATTTCCAGCCGAATTGTCACACAGAATATATTACAACGTTAGCTGTCGACTTGATCGAATGCAATGTAACAGCTTAAGCATGGCTCGGCGCACACACCTTAGCAAAAGCGCTGCCAGAATCCGCTATAACATGGCTTCAGGAAGGCCAGGTCAATGTTCCAGAGCCAGTGGAACATTGGTTAGTAGCCTTCTGCCATGCAAGAACTATGGATATGGGAAAGCAGGTGTACGTAGAGTAATGCCGTGGACTCTTAGTAGCAAATATTTGTCATCATGTCATTATTATCATCGAGTCCGTTCCCTTGGGCAACGTTCAAAGAATCCAGAGCTTGTGGCAGCACACCTTGCCTCGCCTCGCCGCCCCTATCATCAAAATTCCAACGCCCTACGCCCTCCGATCTACCAAACAAAAAATGCAACATGAATCCGTCGTCCCATATTTCCTGGGACATCCAAAATCACGGATTCAAGACGCAAACGTCCATGTTATCCGGGTCTACATTCGCCGCCGCTATGGCAATGTAAGCCCAGACACGTAGGGCAATCTAGCCAAAAACAGAATTTTTCGACTATTTATAATGTCCCAGAGACTATGGGATAATGAAAATGACGGATCCGAGCTGCGAAAGTCTATCGTATGCATTTCGTTCGTAAAATAACCATACAACAAAGGGTATCCACCACCCAAAACGCCATACATCTCAGCCTTCTCATGACATCTCAACATCCTGTGTATCCTCTCTAGCCTCCATTCCCGTCCCCAGCTCGTGCTCAACTTCATCCGATACAAAGCCTTCATAATCCTCTAAGTTCTTCTGTATGTGGACCTTGAATTTGATGATATCATTGAGCATTCTTTCAATCTCTGTGTGCAATTCTTCTCGGAGAGCCGCAGCTTTGGCTTCGAGTTCCTCGTACCTGCGAAAGTTATTAGATTTTGTAAAATAGAATGTCCCAGGCAGAGTGAGATATTGAAAATGCGCATATCGGRCGTCCTAGAGCGTGACTTACTCAATGGCTGTGTTCATCTCGCGTTGCTCCATCAATTGCACAGACTCAGAAAGGCCAGTTCTCATCTTCGCTAATTCCTTYTCCATCTTTTCAATCTGGGCATCGGATGCTGCCTTCTGGGTTGTGGTAACCTGCCCGGTTGTTAGTATGGGTTGAAAGTATAGGCTCGTGCTGGACAGAAAAGGCGGCACTAATTTGAGTGTCCCAGGTAGAGTGAGACACTGAAATTGCGCAGATCGAGTGTCGTTTTCTCTGTCCAGCACGAGATAAGATCGTTGGACGCACCTCTCGGGTTTTCTCATATTCCTCCTCTGCTGCCCTGACTCGGTGTTCCAAAGCTTCAACTTCACCCCGCTTGTCTTCGATGGCTTCTTTAATTCCGTCTATCAGATCCCTGTGTTTCTCCATCTCTTCCATTGCAACGCCGCGTCGCTCAGATATCTCTTTCCTCAGGCCGACAAAGCTAGCCTTGACTTGCCCTCGAAGATCCAAGTTGAGAATGTGGGCAGGCTGGTACCCTGTCACCGGGTCGGCCAGCAACCTATCACTGTCTGCGTTGCCGCCACTACCTGAAGCACCCATCTGTGAAGACGAGAAGTTGGGTCCTTCGTTGACGGTGACTTGCAACTCGTAATTCTTGCCCTTCGCATTTGATGCGGTGGCAGGTATGAGACCGATCTGGTATCCAAGGCTGTTGTACTTGTCGACCATTCGCTCTAGCTCTTCGAGTTTTTGGCTGGCTTCAACTTCCTTCTCGCTCACCTTCCTCTTCGATTCCTCTAGTCTCTGAGATGTTGATTCGATCCCCTTCTGCAAACGCTCTCTCTCTGATGTCATTCGGTCAATGTCTGCCATGCTGATTCCCTGGTCATCGACCGACTTTTGTAAATTTGATCGTTCCTCGTCGGCTTCTTTCAGCTCCTGCATGACTTTATCGAGCTCCTCTTGCAAGAACTGAATCCGCGCCTCGTACTTCTCGGATTTCTGGTTCATCCTGCTGTCGAATTCTTCGAATTTGACCTTGTCCTCTTCCATGATCTTGAAGTTGCGGTCGAGAGTTGCCACATCTGATCCGGACCGTTCAAGGGTTTCGATCTCTTTTCGAAGACGCTCGTGTTCGCCTTCGAGGATTTGTAGCTCGTCGAGGTACTTAGAGTTAGAATTATCAAATTGTCTAGCCATTTCTTCCACATGGGGCGCAAGAACTCGATCCTGATCGTCGTCTCCGGCATCGTCATCCATGGAGAGCCATTCTCGATATGCAGCACTTAGAAATTGAAAGGTAATCTTATCGCTTCCAACGTCTACTCCGGCTTCAGCGCATGCATCATCGTAGCGATTGCCCGCATAGCCCTCCAACATCTGAGCAAGTTGCATCATCCAATGTAGAAGACCAAGGAAGTTGTGCCACGAGTTTGCCGATCCAGCAGCTACAAGTTGACTCTTCGTTATGCTCTTGCGGTAGGGGTATCGTAGTTGCTCAAGGATTGGCGGTAATTCTTGATCAATTCCTCGCTGGAACCTGTAGCTGGGGTCGATCCGGTGGTAGAACCATTGGAACATATAGGTGAAGTCCTTCTGAGTTGGTGACCGCACTGTATTCTGAGAAATCTGGTGCTTCATCTCCATATCAAAGTTGTTCTGCTGCATATAATCTAGAAGCTCCTGGCCAATCCTGTTCTGATATGCGCGATCCTTAAGAGGGCGTGGATCCTTTGGCACACCAGCTGGCTGAGGCGCTGTTTGGAAGAAGCTTTGATGCGCGACAGGTCCATTTGAAGAAGGCCGAGAACGATAGACACTACTCCTCCGCTGCTCTGTTCCTTCCGTAGAAGAGCGACCCATCCCGCTCGGCGCATAACTTTTGCGCGCCCCGCTGTTCTGAAACGAAGTCCTCTTTACTGAAGACATTCCGAGATCTGCCAAGTTCGAGCCTGAAGACGATCGCTGGAATTGCGGCTGATTTGGTCGAGGAGGTGCAAGAGAGGCGCGTGTGTTGGACATGGAGCGCACATGGCTGGCAGTGTAGGGCGCATTGTAGTTTTGACCAGACATCGAATGCGAGCGCTTCAGTGCGGATGCTGGTTGTGGGATACCCGTGTTGTAGCTGATACCGCCGAGAGTCTGTTCAGAAATGAGCGTATGATTCTTAATATTTGCAAGAAGGAGCGTTCAGCGCGCCTGCCTTGGGGAGCTCCTGCTGGACAGAAAAAGAGACACTGGTGGTAAGGAGGAAAGGGGGGAAAGGGAGAGAGTGTAGGTCTTTTTAAATGTTCCAGGTGGAGTGAGACACTGAGAATGCGTATACCAAGTGCCGTGTTTTCTGTCCAGCGCGAGGGTCGAACTTACCTCTCGTGGTCGGCGCACCGAGAAGAGACCCGTGTCTTGCGACATGCCGGATCAATGCAAGTAAATACTTTTGATCTGTGGACTTTTGATATTATGATGCGTAGACTGTTATGCAATAAGATCATAGGGATACGCGCAAGCGGGATGCAAAAGAGCAGAAGTTTACAGTGAGGATGGTGTTGTAGATGGTGTTGCTGGCATAACAACAAAGACCGCCGATTTTCATTGGGGCGCTGCTGAAAAGTAAACACTGGCCACGGATCCACCCAAACAGCGCTAAGTCTTATCATCACGTGCGCGCTTTTCCGCCGCCTGCCTCGGCTCCGGCCATCCCATTTTGAAGAGGTCGAGATGCGTTGATGTTCCCCAGATTTCTAGGGATCCCAGCGACAACCACCACCACCATCGAAAGGCATCACGTCCTGTGCTCACGTTGTGTGAGTGCAGAGGAAATACCTCAACCATGGTTATCCGCGAAGATCTTGTCTCGTCCGCTGTGAGTTATTGCGCCCCCAACCTCATTCCATGAAGTATTACTGACCAAGCATAGATAACATGTGAGATTAAGCGCAAAGAAACTACAATTCGCACGACTAACATCGATTCACAGTCCTTCAAGATCCTAGTGTCTCTAGTTCCCCGATAGAGAACAGAATAGCATTCCTGCAGTCGAAGAACCTTACACAAGAGGAGGTTGATGCGGCACTTGCAAGATCGGGCGGCGAATCGGGTCCAGCTCAAGGGAACTACTCAAATTATGCACCACCACAGCAAGCAGTTCGGCCGCCTCAGCCTGGATATGGAGGATATCAACAATACCCATGGCAGCAGCCCCCGCCTCCGGAAGTTCCAAAGAGAGACTGGAGAGATTGGTTCATAATGGCTACGGTGATGGGAGGGGTGGGGTATGGTGTATATACCGTTGCGAAGGTATGCTCGCCCAGCCTTTCGTGCTACATGCCATTTACTGACTCGACTCATAGCGATACGTCTATCCAATAATCGCTCCACCGACAGCCCCCCAGTTAGAACAAGATAAGCAAGTTATCGATGAGCAATTTGAGAAAGCCTTTTCTCTCTTGGACCAACTTGCGAAAGACACAGAAGAGCTGAAGGCTTCCGAGAAGTTACGGACAGAACGATTGGATGTTGCGTTGACGGAAGTTGAGAGTGTCATCGGCGAATTGAAGTCTGCAAGTCGGAGAAGAGAGGATGAGTCGCGCAGGATGGGTGACGAGGTCCGCGGACTGAAGGATTTGATACCCAAAGCTATAGAAGGGCAGAAGGAGACCACAGACTCAAGACTGAGGGAGCTCAACACCGAATTGAAGAGTTTGAAGACCCTGATGGGCCAGAGAATGAATCCTACAGGATCTTCTTCGACAACTAGTTCCTATGGCCGCACTTCTAGTATTGGTGCTACTGGTGCTACCGGTTCTACTACCACTCCCAGCAGCAACACCAATGGCACCTCTACCGGTGAGACGGTCACACCAAAACCGGCTTCCGTGAGCAACGGAACCGGTACCGAATCTGTGGCGTCGCTTCAGGGGCGAAGCGGAAGCCCGTTCGGCACAGGGGCTCTAGCTGGCCGTGCAGCTATTCCATCGTGGCAATTAGCAGCATCAAATAAGAGTTCAAGCTCGGTGAATACTACAGGGACGAGCAGCGGATCGCAAGAAGCAGGGAGTGCGGCATGATTTGTCAGTTCACAGCGTTGGAATTTGATTTATCTTGCATTTGACGGCGCAGATGGAGGTGTAACAACTTGGGACGAACAGAGTATTCCATATAATCAGCCATTAAACTTTATGATTTGAAAAACCTCGTAAGAGCCATGCACTGGAAGTATACTGGTTCGCAGAGCCTCGTGCACCTTCAATTTCCATAATGGGAAAGTAGCCCCGAGTTTCAGCCTTACCTTCGCAACGCCCCTCGCGGGCCTCGCAAGATGCCTGCCGCGTCAAAGCACGTATGCATCTGATCTCCRCAACCTCTTATTTCATCGCGATGATCGAAAACGAACCTCGGAGCGCCTTGAGACATCGTATTGGACGAGGAGTCTATCAARTGAAAACATGCGCTAGGATGATGCCTCGGCTTAAGAAGGGCGGCTTGCGAATGCAGCTGCCCAGAACTCTGAAATTCACCCACTAGCAACCCACTACGACTTGCACTTGCACCTCCCGAAATGCCATGGAAAGCTGCCTCTCCTCCCCCGGTTTTCTCTTCCCTAGAAGCTAAGAACCAAATTCTCTTTGTTCGTCTYACTGACCAGATAGTCTCGTTGAAATTCTGTTCCCTCAGCATACGGTCTGTCTTTGCCAGTCGCCGAGATGGACGCTCCTTCCACCGCTATGCTCAAGGCTCTGGTCCCCAAGATGCCGATGATGGGCAAGACTGCCTTGTCACATACCTTTGGGTTTTCAGAGCAGTCCAAGTACTGGGACCTGCGGACAGCTCTCGTTATCGGCGTCATCAAATCCTTCATCGTTGATTCTCCCCCTTCACCCATCACTAGAGTTCAGAAGTTCATGTCTAGAGATCCAGGAGTCAAGGGCAGGATATGGGTTAGCAGAGTCATCATGCCGAAGCCTCAAGAAGACGATATCAGACAAGCACTTTTCAAAATTATAGAAGCTATGAAAGAGCCAGGACAACCAGCCGGAGGGTACAAAGAACCAGAGCTCGTCCCCGTAGAAGCAGAATGGACGGGTTACCGAGCAGGCGCAACAGAGCAATCGACTGAGCTCAAGATCTCAGAAGAGCAGAAATACGCAGAGATGATGAAGGAGGTCAAAGAGCCAACCACAGTCCTCTATTTTCACGGCGGAGCATATTATCTGATGGATCCTGCATCCCACCGCCAAACCTGCAAGAAACTCGCAAAGATCACACAAGGCCGCTGCTTCTCCATCCGCTACCGCCTCGCGCCCCAGAACGCCTTCCCCTCGGCTATCCTCGACGCCCTAGTTGCCTATCTCACSCTCCTCTATCCTCCACCGGGCTCGCTACATGAACCTGTTAAGCCTCAACACATCGTCTTCGCCGGCGACTCCGCAGGCGGCAACCTCTCCCTCACGCTCCTCCAAACGCTCCTCCAATTCCAGCGCCAAGGCATCACCAAAATAAAATGGAACGGCGCCGAGCGTGAGCTTCCTCTGCCCGCAGGCGTAGCCACATGCAGTCCCTGGTGCGATGTGCTGCACTCCTCAGCATCCTGCGAAGCAAACAAGGCATTCGACTATCTGCCTCCAGCTTCAGCTTCTACTAGCGGACATAACTTTCCTGACGATGAGGCATGGCCAACTAAGCCGCCCAGAAAGCACGTCTACGTCGACGACGGCCTGCTTCTACACCCACTCGTCTCACCCATACTCGCTAGTTGGGAAGATTCACCTCCGCTATACATCGAGACCGGTCAAGAACTATTAACAGACGAGGCGAAGCACCTAGCATACAAAGCCACCTCCCAGGGCGTTAAGGTAGTTTTCGAGGAGTGGGAAGCGATGCCGCACTGCTTTGCCATGATATTAGAAGGCTTACCTGGAGGAAAGAAGATGTTTGACAGCTGGGGCGGGTTCATCAGGACCGTGACGAAGGGCGAGAGTCCTGCTGTTGGCGGGACGAAGATATATGCGAAGACGCTGAAAGAGGAGGCGCTTGATGTGGACAAGCTAAAGCAAGGCAGTGAGGAGGAAGTAAGGGGGCGCATGAGGCTGAGGGCTGATGGCATGATGGGGAAGGTGGCGGATCCGATGAGTAAATTGTGAGGATGGATTAGATAGCATCCGCCAGATGAGTAAGTTGAGGATAAGATAGATAGCATGCGTGCTTCGCAGACGCTTGCCTTAGATTGTAATGGTATTATATATTCACCATTACCGATGTCGGATTGCCCCCTGAATAAGCGAAAAATGAGCTGTCATGAAAACTTAACAGTTCCCTAAGACCCGGAACAATTCACAGCGAAGTTGAGAATGGTATACGAGGGTTTCGCAGGAAGGTATTATATTTTCAAGGACATCAAATTCTGAAAGAATCCCCTCTAATGCTATGCTATATGCATCCAGCCCATCCCTTAATCTCCCCCTCCCAGGCCGCCTGTACCTCCCTCTTCTCGCCGGCCAGCTTGAGCCTATTCATTAAAAAAAAACCCCTCCCTCTTATGCTGATGATCTAATCTCAGTGAAATCTATCTGGGGTGCGAAAAAAAGAGTTTGAGTATATAAACTTATGTAGAAAGTGCGAGGTGGATATCTATGGCTTGATGGCGTATTTGCGGCGGAACATGTCGTCGATGGACTCGAGGTAGTAGGTCCCGGACACGATGGTCTCGGGGTTGCCTTCGGGGTTGTAGTTCTTTTGGAGGTGTGCTTTTTTGCGCAGGTCACATGTCTATAAATCCAATTAGTTATATGTTTGGGCAGAAATGAGTGTTCTGATTTTGAACGTACAGCATCATACACCTCTGGCGCTACGACGCTTCGTGCAGCAAGTCTTTCCTTCAGGTTAACGTTCTTTGAGATGGCCTCTGTTGAGCCAACGACCTTCAGCGAGAACAAGCTGGCGGCCAAGCCACTGCCGTAGCTGAAGATACCTATCCTCTTGCCCTGCAGCGTCGCGCTGTGGACGTTGCTCAGCAGACTGACGAGGCCACCGTACACGCTTGCGGTGTACATGTTCCCGCACATAGTCGGGACCTCGATGCTAGGCTGCACGCGCTCATTGAAGCGCTTCTTGGTCAGCCCTACGAAGGTCTTCTCGATGACCTTGTCGGAAAGCGACTTCTCGTAGTCGATGTCTCGGAGCTCGGCTGGGACCTCGGCGAAGCTTGAGGCGGACGAGTTGGCCAGGTAGTCGTTGTAGAGGAGGCGGGCATATGACTTGGCGACGAGCTTGCAGGTCGGGGCATGGAACGCCATGTAGTCGAAGCGGTCGAGAGGGGTCTTGCTCTCGGCGGCTGGGTCAACGCCGTTGGTGCCGTTTGCGTGGCCGTTGAGCTGGGCCTTGAGAGTGCTCTCTCGCTTGTTGTACGCCTTGTAGCAGGCGTCCACGGCTTCGGTGTAGCACTTGACGGAGAAGTGCCCGTCAACAACTGGGTATTCGCTGGTGAGATCCGGCTTGTAAAAGTCGTAGGCGTGCTGCATGTAGGAGCCTCGGAGTCCGGGCTCGACTACAATCGGCGCATTGGGCCCAATCAGCATGGCAACCGCACCAGCTCCTCCAGTTGGACGAGCATTGCCCTTGGCGTAAAGAGCAATATCACCAGCGACCACAATGGCGTCTCGTCCGTCCCAGCCAGAAGACTCTACCCAGTTCACAGCGTTGAAAACCGCATTGGTACCTCCATAGCATGCATTCACGGTATCTATTCCCTCAACATTTGTGTTGTCGCCGAATAATTGCATCAAAACAGACTTTACGGACTTCGACTTGTCGAGAAGGGTCTCTGTGCCAACTTCGAGGCGTCCGATCGAGTTCGTGTCGATGTTGTATTTGCTCAGGAGCTTAGAAACCGCAGTAAGTGCAAATGAGTAGATATCTAGCAGTAATTAGCTTCAAACCGTGACTTTTAAAACATGGTTTCAGGGAGTGCTCACCCTCTCTATCATCGCAGAAACTCATCTTGGTCTGGCCAAGACCAATTGTGTATTTGCCTGTGCTAACGCCATCGAATTTCTCAAGCTCGGCTTGGTCAACACACTGTCACGAGAGCTGTTAGCAGTGGCCGCAGAGACCAATACGTATGTCAAAATCGTACCTGGCTTGGGAAGTAGAGCTCAATGGCTTTGATACCAATATTTTCGGGGCGAGCAGACATTGTGGGTGGCGGTGAAGAGTGCTTGTCTGAGGGGATGCGGGGTTGATGTAGGTTCCTGGAGAGTTTCCGTGTTGCAGAATAGGGGCAGAAGGTTGTCTTGCGGATAGATCTGAGTCAAACAGAGTTGTCAGTCGGGCCAGATACTATGTGCGCTGGTATAAACTCTTTTTTGGATGGCAGGTTTGCACTTTGGTGCCGCCGTCGAAATAATAAATTGGAGGAGCCCAATACAGGAAAGCCCCTCTCAACAAGGCGGCCGGGATCGGYAGCTGCTCGATAGGGGAATTCTTAGGCATTTGTACGTACCGAGAGAGACTGCAGGATCAGCGCGTGCCGGACAGCGAGGCTGGTGCAAGATGCCTCCGTCCAACTGGGGAGCGAGCGAGTTTGTTTTATCGACCGGGCTTGCGAAGGTTGCACGCTGAGATGTTGCTCTTCCTCTGCGTGCTGTCTGCTATTTCCTGTGATGTTTTGTGACGGCGCGTTTCTTTATCTACTCACGCTAGGATTTCGCTAAAGACCCTGGATGCCGCCGCTGATTGCACTGGACACATTGTTTTCACCGCCGAGTCGCTGGGCCTGAACCTTCCCTTAGCCCCTGCTAGGCTGCCCCCGCCCAGGATATCAGCACTGCCACAGGGCAACACGTCGCTGCCCAGTGGCCATCGTGGGACAGATGCAGGAACAGCTCTTGCTCGTCCAACCAACAACCGCGCCGGGAAGGGGTCGGCGCCTCGACAGTAWAGTTTKGCTCGCCTCTGTTCCGATAGGCCAACAATATCTACCGTTCTTTGTGTATTGATCCTATTGTTCTCTTCTATCGAATTTGAGCCAACTTCAATCTCACATCATTCTCAACCAGAGCAGTTGTCACCAAGCCCGAGTTCGTGGGCTCATTTCACAACTCAGAGATCCGGAATTCCAGCATCCCAGCAAGACATCCCCGTCCCCGAGGTTGCGTGAGTGCTTCACTCGGGCCTTTCCTAAACCAGCCATTGCCTTAGGGAACATCCCGAGCCTAACTCAAGCACACCTCCGAATCGTCGAGTCTGATCCTTCCAGCCAGCCTTTTCTTTGCATCATTTCTGGTCTCTACGGCTCAGTATCATTGCGATCGCTGTTGTCTTGAACCCGGTCCAGCTGGAGAAGACGTGGCGCTCTGATCTTCTGTGCGCTGCAGGACCCGTGCGCTAACGTATGTCTCAGGCGATTCTCTCTTCATGGCTTGCTACACWTCTGTATTAGGTGCTGCTCCATAGCTTCCCGTCAGAAATCTAGCAATAAGGCTTATCCCATGGCTGTCGGCAATCTTATGTCTTCGTATTTGAGCTTCACATGCCCTCAAAGCTTGGCTGCCTGCCGACTAAATGAGTCTCGATTATAGAGAACTCGTCATTCCTGCGCCTCCTTCAGGTGGTAATCGTTTAGTGTTATCAGTATCAACGGTATCTCTTTTGGACTTCAACACAARCGAAGATAACATCGAGATACCAAGTTATTTCGTTACAATAGCGGCGGGTCTATATTGCCAGCTATGGTCTCACAGGCTTAGGTGGGGTGATACAGTATGGCTTTTACAAATATTTTGCTTAGAGCTAATGATTGCCCTCGAGGGAGTCTTTGGAGATTCTTTAAGCAGTGGAACTCGTCGCTCCCTGGAGCTATGTCTGACGGTACTGTGATCAAGAATTTCATTCGCTTTCCCTCAGTGTAGTGAACGGTAGTCATCGAAGGTAGTCCATGTATTGTCGGGAGAAAAGTGGCGTTGCCTCACCTTGCTTACATCCTCCTGCCTTCATCCTAACCCTCCTCAATAAATTCACATCCGTGCGGAATTTTTGTGTCATAAGTGACTTCCCTTATCCACCTTGTTTCGAGCTTGTGGGAAGGCCGCGGCTTGAATATGATGCAGCAGTCTCGTGTAACGGTATCACCTTCATCCACCGATCCATGTTGAATGCAGAATACTTTGAGAATATGTCGGAAAATGTGAAGGAGCAATATACTTGACCTTTCATGGTTCTTCCAGTTACCTAGAATACTCCCGAGGAAGCTCGAGGCGGCCCGTCCACATCAGCCTCAAAGGCTGGACGGCAACCTGTATCATGACGAAACACATGAATGAGATCTTGCATGTAGTTTCACAGATATTGAGCAGATCGTGCCCATTAATGAGAACATTCGATGTTGGGGTACAAGAATCCGGTCATTTCAATTGCCACCAATCGAATTTATCCCGAACTTCACCACCGTTAGCTCAAACCAAGATCTCGAAACAAGTACAAGATCTTTCACGTTAGAATTTTTTACAATTCATCTCGATTGCCCAATTAACTGGGGCCGGCGGAGAATATTTAAACCTTCCAGAGTCTGACTCGAGCTGTTATTAACCCAAATTAACTTAACCGAATGACCGAATGAATGGCCAAAGGATATAAGCATTTGACTAGACCCGGGTTCCAATCTGCAGCCTACAGATGAAGTCTTGAAGGGCCTAATCCTGATTTCATCTGAGGCCGTCACGCAACGATGCAGAAAAACGAGCCTCATCGAAGTGCTCTGGGAATGCCAAGCTTTTGGCGTATCAAACTTCAGAAGATATGAGGAAGGCAAAACCTCYAGTGTCACTGATCGGAAAGTTTTGACAAGCTTTGATTGGATCAGTCTGCCCGGAGAGCATCTGCTTCAGTCCGTAATGACCTAATATGGAAGAGAGCTTTGCCCAAACTTTGGCATAATTCAAGATCTCCACGCGGACACAAGAAAAGAGCCTAAATTTAACAGCGCATGTAACAGCAACCAGCAACATCAGCCATTTGCCGACCAATCGCTTGCACTAAGTATTGATGGGATGCAAATTACCGTTGAAGTTGGACTCGGGACAGCCCATAAACCGATGAGATGAGCAGAAGCGTGGAACAATCGCAGCCTGGCATAGATTGGACAGAAAATTTCAAGGCAAATCGCCGGTGTGTACATCGACAGCCATTTTGATAACAGGCATACCTTCAGAGGGCCTGGTGGGCTAAATCCGAAAATGTCCTGTGATTGAGTACGTGCGCTTGCCGCTACCTGCCTCTACCGGCAGCTGCGAGAGAGCAACAATCAATCAAAACAGGGCAGCCGCTGCAACTGGGTGGAGAAATTCGGGAGATGTTCTGCACCTGTCGTCCTCGTCGCAAGCCTTCAGAAGCGCATGACCGGGAATGTCGTGGTACTTACCAAAATTAYTGACAGACTGGAGGTTTAGAGGTTTACACCAGCCGTCGCGTCAGCGTCGCCGGTCCAAGAACTTGGGAGAAGCTCGCGGAACAGATTTAAAGTTCCAGAGCCGGGAGATCAAGAAGAAAAGGTTGAACCTCGCAGACCCTCTTCCTGCTAGGTCCACTCTTCAGACTCCTGACAGATCTACGAGTTTAAATGGAAAAGACGCATCGTGAAATGCGGAAGCTAGATTAAGCAGGACGGCCACGGCGAGAGCGGCCACAGCAGGGGCGAGATAACCTAAAATGGTGGTGAGGGGGTAATAAAGTACGGCATTATCGGTAGGGAGGCAGGAGGAGGGTTGCCACACCCCGGGGCAATACGACTGTGTAATCATGGAATTGCTCATGCGTCTTTGGGGAGAGGGACAGCGCTCGATTCTCCCATCACAATCACAACATGGTTGTTCTCGATTGAAAATATCGGCCACTTCTATACAAGGCGAGAATTCTGACACACAGCGTGCAATCTGAGTCGTCCAGTCGTCCTGAGCCATTGGCCCAGCAGTAGTCTTGTACCAAAAATACGAACGGCAATCGATGGCCTGGACGAAGCCGAGTGGAGCCATTTCGCCCTAGCGAGACGTCTCAGTTCACGACTCCTGCCAAGAATTGGCTGGGGCAGGGCCTGTTCCTCGAATCAAGTCTCGCTGAGACACCCGCCCCATCCCAGACAACCTCAGACCGCACCTAATTCACGACCACAACACTCCTCTGACGACCTCAATCCGCTCTCACAACACGCATCATCACGCCCAGCACTCTCACGCATGAGTTGCAATATTGATGAGAACGACTTGACCTTCGCAGCGACCCGTGGTGGACTGACGAGCGAGAGTGTTTCAAGATCGCGGAGCCGGAAAACATGGCGGCACCCGACCGTCGAGCGTCGATAGGCGTTGACAGGAGGGCATCAACGCGGATATCGATGCAGCGGGACGACGGCGACGATTATGATCTACAAGCAATGGGCATTTCTGACGGGTTCAGGCCTGCCGGTGCCGGAATGGGTCACAACCGAATACCTTCGCAGACGTCGCAGAGCAACAATCTTCTCATGACGGGRAGGAGAACACCACCACCTGTGCCACCACCACGGCCTTCCAGCACAACAAAACCAAGAATTGAGTCTTTTGCATTACGACACGATGGAGGAATGGGAGATTTAAGGCGGAATTCGGCCATCGCATCGTCTTCTAACGCGATGGCCCCAACGAGATCGTCGAGCGTTTCAACCGACATGCCTTACGTGAGAGCAGAAAGTCCGTACCAAGGCCCCGCTGCGCCTTCACATCCATATCAAATGTATCCCCAGGARTCAAGGGTCGCCAGAACAGCAAGTCTTGCCACGACTTCGACCGTTGCTCCGATGAGCGAGAGATCATATGCGGGTCCCAGAGGCCCAACACACCCCTACGGAATGTATCCTCAAAACACCGTTCTGGAAGCAGAGAGTACCGGTAGTTCGAGTCAAGTACCACCCGTTCCTGTCGGATTCCCTGGTGGCAATAGTGATTATCAACGTCGACTTGGACCTGATGGGGAGGAGGTCGCCGACATTATCGGACCTGATGGACATACGGAGCAACTACCACCATATAGCCAATATCCTGACGAGGCTTTTGCGAGAAAGACACGGCCAGCTGTGGCAGTACCTGTGGCGGGTGCTGGAGGAATTGGATTAGCCACTCGCGATCCGGAATTTGCATCTCAGGAAGACCTTAGCTCCCCACAATCGCGCAGGAGTGTCATGTCGAATTTGAGCAATCATCAAATCAACATAGCGGCTGCTACTGCGTCAGAGAAACCGGAATTGAAGAAGTGGCAGCAGGTTGCTAGGAGGAAGTTGTGCGGGATCGTTCCTGTTTGGGTTCTTGTCCTGGTTGCTCTGATGTTCGTTCTTTTCGGCATTATATTAGGCGCTGTCCTTGCGGCACTGAAACCTAAGCATGGGCCACATCGTGAGGGACCTCCTGACGGTGAAAATGGGGGACAAGCGTAGGTTTCATAGTCCCATGTCACCTTTGTCTAGCCATGCTGACTTTGCAAGCCAAAGCCAAGAACTATCTTATACCACCATGACCACGACTTTTGACGCTGCACCGATTACTGCAGTGCCGACGGGCATATCCGCTCTTCCGACCGGCACCTTCGTTGTACCCGTTAATGCCCCCTCGGCTACCCAAAGGAGTTGCCTTGTCAATAGCGCGCAGAGCAATGCCTGGTCATGCTCCATACCACAACCTCCCGCTCCTCTTCAGATTGTAGTGTCTCCGATTCAAAACCCCAGCAGCCCATTGACCAGCAACGAAATGACGCTCAATTATGGCAACAACACCCTACAAAATGCATTTGCTTACGGCGCTCAGGCCCCCATTTTCAATCAGGAGCAAGTTCTCAAACTTGTGATGGATTCTGATCAGCAAAACCGCGGTCCAGCGTGGTGGTTTCAAATGCCTTACAACAAGTTGGTAATCCTACGGGAATCCGATATGGCTCTAGCGGCATCTTCTAAACGCGATATGGCTGAGCTGGTTGAGCGAGGTGGCAATTGGCAGACTGGGGATTTCATGCGCAAAGGCGTCGCCCAGCCAGGCGAAAGGCCATGGTTCTGTTACTGGAACGGCACACTACTCGAAACCTTCATCTATGTCAACCAAACAAGCGGTGCAGGCCTTCAACAGATGTCCATGTCCGCCTCCAGTGCCGCCGCGACCAGCACATCGTCAGCTACTGGCACCTACAGCTCCAGCGTCCCTACCTCGAACGTCCAATCCTCTGGGTCCTCATATTCTGGCCAGTCCCAACAACCAAACTTCCCGCCGGGCTACCCAAAAGTCGTTAAGTTCGAAGAGCGCCGCGTGCCCCGAGGAATGCAGGCAATCATGCCCTACTGTGTCCAGCAAGACATCGCCCCAGACGGTACTATTAGCCCGTTGATGAATAGCACCGGTCAACCCACCACTATCTATCTCAACGAGACGCAGCCGATGGATCTCACGAAACGTCATCTTTTTGAGGAGAGACTCGTTGAACGGGATAGTGATGACACGTGTGGTTGTACCTGGGAATGGACATAGAGGGCATAGCATCAGGAGTCTCGTCGTTCTTGCATCATCTCATCCCCGCGGCGGCGTTTGGGCATCGGGTCATCCGTCATTTGGAGCTTTTGTGTATATTTGCGGGCATCGGCGTTCTACAGGAGATATAACGGTCAGTCAAACAAGCGGTCAATCAAGAAGCACATGTTTTTGGAAACCATATAGTATCTGGTACGAGTTTCTTGCGATGGATAGTCATGGAATATTGCTGGGAGAGAAATCTAAAAGGGGAGATGGGATGCGCTTTGTGTATGATGAATTGGATCGGCATTGGGACATCATGGGGTCAGGTGTTACGCTGTTCTTTTAATGCATCTCTCTTGTGTTTTATCACACTGAATGAATAAAAAATCTTATAAATATGCATGGGCTATTCATTGAGCCATCTGATCCCCAACTCCACGCTAAATGCCAGATTAAAAATCAAACCCGTCTCGCGCTGGACAGAAAAAGTGAGACGCTGAAAAAGTGCCTCACTGAGTGCCGCGTTTTGTGTCCACCGCGAGCCTGCTCTCACTCCACACTCTTTCCCCCAAGCTCACCACCCAGCCCCTCCAAAAACACGTCTGCCTGCTTCCTCGCCCTCTTCTCCTCCAACACGCGTCTTCTCTCCTCAAGCTCTCGCCTGCTCTCCTCTTTCTTCTGCTCCCTCTCCTGCCTCACCCTCGCCGTCTCCACCCTCTCCCGTTCCAACGCCTCCATCTCCTCCATCCTCGTCCCCTCATCCTTGCTAAAAGCATAGAACCCCACGCCCTTACTCCGCACCTCCTTATCCGCCTCATAATGCTTCATCTCCGGCGGTGTCGGGCTCCTATCCCTCTTCGCCGCCAGATCCTCCATCTTCGTAGCCCTCTCATCGTCAGGATTGAACGCCATGCTCTGGATCGTGTCCCCGTAAATGAGCTTCGAAGGCGCAGCCGGGCGGGCAGACATCCTGTCTAACTCCTCTTGCCCGAGCGCTCTATTCTCCATCCGCCTCTTCATCCGCTCTGCCTCGCTCTTCGGCCCTCTCCGCATCCGTCCAAATTCGTCTTCATATTCGACGATCTCTTCCTCGGGCCCTACTTCGTCCTCTGAGGAAGAACTGGAGTCTTCTTTGCCGGCGGCGACTCGTTCGGCCCATTTCCGGTCAAAGTCGACGAGGTCGGCGGGTGAGGGTCCGGCGTAGTCAGATCGTTTCATCTCTTTGTATAGCTTGGCTTTTGCTTCTAGTTTGCGCTTACTACGGTGCAGCACTGCATCGTCAACGCCGCCTATGTCCTGCTTGCCTATCTGCCCTCTGAAATCGTCATCTTCTAGGTCTTTCGCCGCCCGCTTTTTTGTGTTCTTGTTATGCGACTTGAAGATATCATCCTTGCCTGCCTTTGATGGCCTCGGGCGGCCTGAGGAGGTGCTTGTTGAGGAGGCACTAGTGCTTAAAAGGGACGAAAGCGTGGAAGTGAAGGCGAGGGAGGTGGAGGACGACAGCTCGTGGGCTTTGGCTTTCGGTTTGCGGATGCCGTATAGACGTGCATCTTTGGCGGACATACTGAAGAACAGGACAGGAGGTTGGAATAAGGTGCAAGGCGGATTTGGGGATTTGCGGGGGAAAGAAGGAAATGAGATGGYGTGTTCGTAAGGCTGAGGGTCCACTGGTGGTCCCATAAGGCGGCGGAGATGAGGTGTGGGGCAGGKATGGCTTGCGACATCGTAGACCCCGCGGTCAATAGCTGAATTTTTAAACCCCTCAACAACA
This sequence comes from Lachnum nothofagi, assembly GCA_003988875.1. Classification (NCBI taxonomy): domain Eukaryota; kingdom Fungi; phylum Ascomycota; class Leotiomycetes; order Helotiales; family Lachnaceae; genus Lachnum; species Lachnum nothofagi. The sequence goes on from QYSG01012779.1 coordinate 78,061, forward strand.
CCCCGCATCCAGTCAATTGGTTTACAGTAGGACTTGATCTTTGCGAGAGTGTATGTCAATTATCAGAAACGTCACGGAATTCAAAATGGCCCCGAAAGAAGTTTATATTGGTGTCATTGGTAAAACTATCCCTCCTTGGCTGCTCATCCAAATACTCACCATTCCCAGGTGCCGGAGGAGTAGGTAAATGCTTCCTCTCTCAACTCGAATCCCTCCCCAAACGCTCCTCTGCAAATCTATCCCTCGTCCTCGTCTCTCGCAGCACGAAAGCCCTCTACAGCGAAAACTACGCCGCGCTGCCTTTCGACAACATAAGCTCCAAGCTCGCAGACTCGACGCAGAAGCCCCTCTCCGTGAGCGAAGTGATCAGAATCCTAGCTGCTGCGCCATCAAAGGCAATTTTGGTGGATAACACAAGCTCGCAGGATGTTGCGGACCAGTATCCTCTGGCTCTGGCGAAGGGCGTTAGCGTGGTGACGCCGAATAAGAAGGCGTTCTCAGGGTCTTATAAGTTGTGGCAGGATATCTTCGCTACTGCTGCGGAAACTGGTGCTAAAGTGTATCATGAGAGCTCGTGCGGAGCAGGTTTACCTATTATTTCGACTCTAAAGGATTTAGTCGACACTGGAGATGAAGTGACCAGAATTGAGGGCGTCTTCAGTGGCACCATGTCCTTCCTTTTCAACTCTTTTGCGCCAATTGAGGGCTCTGGAGGAAAGTGGTCTGAGGAGGTCAAGAAAGCAAAGGAATTGGGATACACGGAGCCAGATCCAAGAGACGACTTGAACGGTCTGGATGTTGCGAGGAAACTGACCATATTGGCGAGATATGCTGGACTTCCAGTTGAATCACCTACCTCCTTCCCTGTCCAGAGCTTGATCCCCAAGGAACTGGAAAGCGTAGCAAGCGGAGACGAGTTCTTGCAGAAGCTTCCAGAATTCGATATTCAGATGGAGCAGACCAAAAAGGTGGCAGAGACAGAAGGAAAGGTGATCAGGTTCGTTGGAAGCATTGATGTGGCAAAGAAGGAAGTGAAAGTGGGACTGGAGAAATTCGACCGCTCTCACCCGATTGCAGCATTGAAGGGCAGCGACAACATCATCAGCTTCTATACCAAAAGATACGGCGCCAATCCTCTGATCATCCAGGGCGCAGGCGCAGGAGGAGAGGTGACCGCTATGGGAGTCACGGCAGACTTGATCAAAGTCGTTGCACGAATTTCCTAATCATTCCGAGGTAGAAATAAACAAAAGCAGTCATTCCTCGTCCACGGTAGCACTGCTATTTTTCTTATGTCCCGTTCTTTCTCCTCTTTGCCTCAGTCCTCTAATACTGTCCATAGCATCACCGGATTCAGCAGCTGTTGCTCGTGGGACGTTGAAGCTGAAAGTGCGAGGACGTCCGCTGGGTCTTTCGCTCAAGCTCGGTGCTCTAGGTCGTGGTCTGTTTCTCGCTCGCCCACCAACATAKGGTATCTCGTAGGTCGCTGTGCGGAAGAGGTAGAGGATCGCATCGTAGACTATGAAGAGGATCCATGGTCCTATTGCGATGAATGCAAGGGCCAGCTATAAATATCGTGTTAGTACCTGCAACTTGAAGGCTGAAGAGTGCAACTCACAAAGAAGCGGATAAGCCATGTTTCTATGACCACGAGGGACTCAGGTAGTATCGAGAACCAAGACATGACGCTTGTCTTATCTGCAAAGCTGATCCGGGGTTTAGATAGAGAGTGTTGATAGGCGTGGCCTGACTTGYAGACGCGTGCTCAAGTAATGGGAAGAGCAGTGCAGAGTCGTTGGAGAGCTCGGGAGTAATACAACGCAAGTGTATTGGGTCGACGTGGATAATGCTCTGTCATGTCGTTGGCTTGGAATGTACGCGGCTGAGATGGGAGATTTAAGTGCAGAGTGAGAGGCTGATCCAACGCGATCGCGACTCCTTTTCTTGGTTGCGGAATGGCGCAACCCGACAGGGGGGAGACGAGGCTTCCGTAKGGGCTCGCACGCTAGCAATGGAGCCTGTAGAAAACATTCAGCCTTGACCCCTCAGAGCCCCGCCGTTTTGCACGTTGTACTTGAACAGCACCACAACCGATTCTCACTATGGCCGGCACTGCAAACAAGAGTCAGAAGAGGAAGGAATACAAGAATGCTCGTGAGGGTGGAAATGCAAAAGAGCTACCCAAAAAGAAGTTCTACAGGCAAAGAGCTCATGCCAATGTCTTCTCTGATCATAATCTGGTCTAGTAAGCTATCTCAAAATCTGCCAGAGGGGTTGAGACATTTTCCTGATCATTCATAGTCCAATTAGTCCCGCGCATATGGATTGGTTGCCATACTTCCCTGGCTTTGTCGATTCATCGTCCACAGAAGCAAGTACCCAGAACGAAGCCAAGCAAGCAGAAGTTCAAGCAGAAGAAAAAACTGTTRGGCAGGATRGAACACCTATCGATAACATCGGAGCTATAAGGAGATTGAAGAAGGATGTAGAGGTCGCTGATATTGGATGCGGATTTGGAGGTTTACTCGTTGCTCTGGCACCCAAACTTCCAGATACGTTAATGCTAGGTATTTGTCCCTCGTCGAGTTCTCGTTACAATTATTGACCTAAGAGCAGGTATGGAGATCCGTACCCAAGTTGCAGAATATGTCCAAGAGCGACTTCAAGCCTTACGAGTCCAGAAAGCGAATGAGGGTCTGTTCCAAAATGCAGCATGTCTACGAGCGAACAGCATGAAGTTCCTCCCAAACTTCTTCAAAARGGCCCAACTCTCCAAGATCTTCCTCTGCTTCCCAGATCCACACTTCAAAGCACGAAAACACAAAGCTCGGATCGTGTCTACTACGCTGAACTCCGAGTACGCCTATGTTGTACGACCAGGAGGCATTGTGTACACAATAACGGACGTGGAGGACTTGCACCTGTGGATGGTGGAGCATTTTGACAAACATCTGTCATTTGAAAGAGTGTCAGAGGAGGAACAGGAAGCAGATCAGTGTGTTGAGGTGATGAGGACTGAGACAGAAGAGGGTATGAAGGTGACCAGGAACAATGGCCAGAAGTTTGTAGCATTGTTCCGGCGGTTAGAAGATCCGCCATGGTAGAGTAAATTATACCCAAGTTCAATCAAAATGTCAAAACCGCCCATTTTCTCATCTAGATGTACGTTTTTGTATCTGAGCGAGATCGTCATAGAGGGGCTCTGAAAGGAAGCAAAATTACGCGAGATTTGACAGCTCCAAGGTGGGCATGTGAACCAGGAGCTTTGGGCTCTCTGAAATTTCCAGCGCACGACAAGCCAAGTCAACCATGCCTGACGAGGACGATCTCCCTCGTCACATACTATGGCCCTYAGACGACGGGATGTGATCCTTGCAGCCGTCACCATTTTTATCGCCTGGGGCTATGCCACCTACTGGGCACCAGCACTGCGCTGGGCAGGATACGCCTTTGTCGCCGGTGTCATTTTCACAGTCGTTGCCTTGATCGCAGTTACGCTGCTCACCTCGAGAGGAAGCGAATATGGGCAAAGAAATACTGTGGTTCGACCCAAAGGCGCGGCCTTTATCGCGGCGAAGTCGTGGGAGAAGGAAATAGCTGCCCTGCGGAGCCGGCAGGCGTACCATTGGCAACCGCTCTACCCGGAAGACTTCAAAGTCTCGAACGCGCTGGACGAACTGCTGGAGTTCATATTGAGGGATTTTGTCAGTTCCTGGTATTCGACTATAAGCAAGAATCCGGTGTTCATCAATGAAGTGGACAAGACTATCCGGATGGCTCTGGGAAGCCTACGAGATAGGTTGTTGGAGCTGGACATCACGGAAGTTGTTACTATGAGAATTGTGCCGATCTTGACGGCGCATTTCAAGGACTTCTACGAGGCGGAGCGGGCTATTAGAGGGAAACATTTGAATAGGAGTGTTACGGAGTCGGAAGAGCTGGATTTGGCGATTGCTGCAAAATACAGGGAGGGGAAGCTACATCCTGCCGCGTCTTTGGCATACTCGGATACGAAGCTGGTGCAGCAGGATTATTTACGGAAGATGGTCAAGCATCTGCTACCAGAAGTGCTGCCAGAAAAGGTCACTGCAAGTCGAGCTGTGGGGGTACTCATACAAGAGCTAGTTTCGTGCGCGGTGCTTTCACCGGTCATGGGGATGCTGGCTGATCCAGATACGTACAACCAGCTCATGGAAGCATATGTACGTTGCATCAAGATCAGGAAGAGTCTCTAGGGGTAGTACTAACAGTATTCAGGGACGTTCGATGCTCCAAGATCGCTCAACAGTTCGAAAGCTACGAGCAGCTCTAGATGAAGCTTCACCAGCCCCAAAACCGAGACGAACGGTAACATTTCCGCGAATATCCCCTGGAGACCATGAACGCAAGTTCGAGAAGTTCATACGAGCTATCCGGAAGGTCAACAATTTGTCAGATGCGAGAAGATTTCGGAGTGAGGTTTCAAGTCAACAGAAAAGAGACATTCTGAAAGAAGGTCAGGACCCGGTATATTTGCGGCGTCTAGATATAGGGAAAAGAATATTAGACCAAAGGGTCAACCAATTGGCAGCTAGTGGGGGGAGTATACCAGCACCAGCTGGTCTACAAGCCAATGGAGTTCAAGCTTCTGCGATGGAGAAGGCGTCGTTAGTAGACTTACTGCATGATCCGTCAGGGCTCTCTTATTTCATGGAGTACATGGACAGACAGAAGCTCATGCCGCTTGTACAATTTTATATTGTTGTTGACGGCTTCCGAAATCCACTCGAAGACGACCCTACAGATGAGGATGAGATACCCGCAAACCTGGCAACATGGACGGATGCTGATAGGACCGATCTTGCTCAAATTAACGAATTTTACCTCGGGAAGTCTGAACTGAATGTCTCTGAGACGTCAAAGAAATACGTCCGGGACTTTCTGAAGGCAGGAAAAGAAGCAACACCATTGCAATATTTTCTAGCTCGAAAAGCAATCTTGAGAGCTCAGACAGCAGCTCTTCAATCTATGAAAGAAAAGCACTTTCAGAACTTCAAGATATCAGACCTCTTCTACAAGTGCCTCACATCCCAGGAAGCCTCCCAGGCTCTGGCACCAGCATCAGCGCCACTAAGTCCACTGGGCCCTTCGATGAGAGATGATGCATCTCCAACACGGAATAGAGCAAAGACATCTCAGGTTGTTCCGGCAAGACCTAATGCGCTTTCGCGAGTATCAACCAAGATCGTCTCCAAGAGGGGTGATCTCCGCCGTGCAGCGACTTCCAACACTGATTTGGCTACTGCGTCTCGTGTATCAGATTCTCTAGTTGAATCGCGACGGTCCTTCGATGACGACCACTCCGCGCCTCTTTTTGACGATGACGATTTTGACAGTGAAGGAATGGCTAACTCCATACATAGTCTAGATCAGGAGCCTCAAAATCTTGTACCAGACAACAATGTGGTCGAAGCCATGGAAGCCGCGCTAAACAACATCATGGAGGACAAGCCTGATGTTGAAGATCTACGAAAGTCGCTCTTTGGGGAAGAAGAAGACCTTGTAGACTCTTCAACCCCAAGTTTTACGTCACGCAACGGAAATGACTCCAAGCGCAGTTCCATTGATCATAAAAGGGCAGACTTATTCGGTGAAAAAACTGAGAAGCCCAGTATCTCATCCCTCGGTCTTGTGAATACGTCTTCCAGAATCGGTGTCTTCACAGACGACGATCTGTTTGGGGACGAAGAGAAATTTCTCTCCGACGAGCACGAGGATCCCGAAGAAGAGAAGAAGCCAGATGAAGAAGATGAGGTCCATGAAGCTGCTCCAGGAGATCTCGGCCTGGCTGAAGCTATCACAGCTTTAACTACCGATATTGATCGGCTACTGGCACAAGATGCAGTCATCGATTCTCTAACGAGGAAAGCAGAGCTCACCAACAATAACGCAGAGCTTCGAATTTTGCGGAAGTCCAAGGCAAGCTTACAGAGGGAAATCAGACGAAAAGAGCTTCAGCGACAGCAGTATGTTGTTCAAGAGAGCGATAACAGTCTTTATGGCCGATCCACGGTCAAGATCAAATCGATTATGGTAGGCAAAGAAGAAGACGGGCGAGAGTATGCAATCTATGTTGTTGAAGTTCAACGCAAGGCAGGCGAGCAGATGCCGGCAGCCACTTGGACTATCACACGGCGCTATAGCGAATTTCACGAGCTGCATCAGCGACTGAGGATGAAGTATCCTTCAGTCCGACACCTTGATTTTCCAAGGCGGCGTATGGTCATGCATCTACAAAGCGACTTCCTTCACAAGCGAAGATTGGCACTTGAAAAGTACCTGCGAGAGCTCTTGCTCCTACCAGATGTCTGCCGCAGCCGCGAGCTCCGCGCCTTCCTATCACAGAGCGCCATCGGCCCGGGCAGCGACGGCACTTACGACCAAGAGAACAAGAAGGACATCATGACCCGTTTCTACAATTCCGTGACGGACGGCATGGAGGACCTACTCGGCAACATCCCCGTGCTCGACCAGCTCTCCGTTGCAGGGCAGAATCTCCTCTCCGCCGCCACGAACCAGCTCATCACCATGCCCGCGGCAATCAGCGAGGATCCCCTGACTGCTGCAGAGGCCGAAGCGGAGCTCAACGCCTTCGAGGACCGCGAGCTCGAGCCCTTCGTCAAGCCCATCTGCGATATCTTTCTCGAGGTCTTCGAACTGAACCGCGGTAATAACTGGCTGCGCGGCCGCGCCGTCGTCGTAGTGCTGCACCAGCTGCTCGGCGGCACTATTGAGCGGAAGGTCCGCGAGAATATCAAGACATTTATCTCTGAGGAGGCAATCATCAAGTATGTAAATCTACTGAAAGACTCGATGTGGCCAAAGGGCCAGCTGAAGAGGGATGCCAAGCCAAGGACGCCGAGTGAGAAGAGCAAGACGCGGACGGAGGCTAGCCTGATGCTTGCTACACTGGTGCCGGATCTGGCGGCGAGTGTGGTTGGGAGAGTTAACGCGCAGGCGGCGAGTAGAAGGATTTTCGCGACGTTTAATAATCCACGATTGAAGTAAGTCCAATGCTCCTTCCTGCCTTCTCTGTACTGATAAGCTACTAGTGCACATCTGGTATTCACGTTACTGGACGAAATCATCGATATATTATTCGGAGACTCGAGAACGTAAGAGAGAGCATTCCGGGTTAGCACAGGCGTTTGGAAGGAGACATGCATCCAGTTGATGCATTGGCGTTGGTGGGCGGCCGTTCATATATACAGTACAACAGGKTCGATAGAATAATAATACAGTAATGCTCCAGCGCTCAACCTATTGTCGCAATCAAGTGGAAGAGCCATTCATCTCCCTCCATCAACGTTGGCGAAGCTCTTCTCATGCCGCAGGATATCTACACTCCGTCCCATCAAACGTAACAGTCACGATAGAACCCCGAGTCTTCGGAACGAGAAGTGTTCGTCTTCCATACTTGTCCCTTCTCCAAGTTATCCCCCAAGGACTTCTTTGCCGTAGAGCATTTCAATCATTCCTGAGTTAGTGCTCCCCCCCCCTTCCCCCCCTTCCCTCAACGCCTCAGCTTTCCAACACCGGACTGCACCGTCCCCCTTCACACTCCCGCCTCACCACTCTCACCTCGCGCCTTTCGCCTTCTTTCCCATCTACCTAAATCTGTCTTTCCTACCTTCCTCCTCCAACCTTTCAACCTTTCAACCCACCCAGCAGATTCTCAAAGCTCCCACAACATCCAAACGCAAATACTCCACCTCAAGATGCACAAATGCATAAGTAGTTCCCGATCAGCCGCGCYCTTCCCCTGCCAGGCTTTTGCTGTTGCATGCTGGCGGCCATAAGAGATGTTGCTGGGAGGTTGTATCGCCTGCTACGAAGGCTTCTCAAGAGTTGATGATGCTAATGTGAAAGTTTGATGACTGCGCTGCGAGGGGGGTGTTTTGTTTGCTCTTTGCGTTTAGGTTCTTCCGTCGACAATTATATTTTCAATTCTGTCCCTCTCCGTTCAACGATTCGATGGCGGCAAAGCGCAGGAGGATGGGCCTATGGGATATTTGGGGTAAGTGGRCTCTTCCCTTCCACCCCCCTTTCGCTGAGAACAGGAAGCGGAACTCAATAAGCCCGTTTTCGGTGTCTTTCTCCGCTTGTGGCATTCTGAATTCGTGCCGAGTCTTTTATCCAGCACAAGCCTCTCTTGTCTCACTTATTACTTTTCCCTCTTCCCCCCATGCTCACCACCCAACCCCTCCRAAAACACAAGCTTATCTTAATCCATGTATCAAGGGTGTGGAAAGAGAACAGTAAGATGATCCTGAATGCCCCAGGGCCAGCGAGGCTTCCGAGCGGAGTGAGGACAAATACTGGTTATCTCGTCCGCCAGAAAGTCTCCTTCTAAGTCGTCCTTCATTTCGAGATATGACATTCCCTTCCCCGAGGAACGATGATTGGGACCCTATTATACCGAAAGCAGTGCTGATATTTTTCCATGATTGATTCCAAGACCTCCTTGACCGTCCAGATATACTTCTTACCATCCTCAGAAGGGCAGTTTCCAAAATCAGGTTTTCTAGCCCGGGAAAATAGAGAATCGGCTCGTTATTAAATGACCGCCTTCTGCTAGACAAATCCCCCGTGGGCGCATTCATCGTGAGTATTTCCCGGATATCAAGGCGCTGCACACGAATCCACGAATGCGAGAAATCCACGCAAAGGGATTTCACTTTGCCCATATGTGTTTTGTGCTGCGCCGTCAGATCCCAGATTAACATCCTCAGATCCCGGTACTTTTCAGGGCCTTCCTGCCGCCCGAACCGGAAAWTCCGAAACATAAAGTCCGTGTGTAGATATAGGGTACCGTGAGATCTAAAGCAGAGGGGCTTGAGGAGCTTGTTGGGCCCCGGAGGTGGCTCTTGATGGAATATGCAATGATATCTTAAAGCCTCTGCTCGACTTTCGGCATTAACATATAGAGCTATCGGCAAAGGGTTCTCCTTTCGACGTTGGAATGAATGCCGCTCGCCGTTCGCCTTATCCAATGCAATAACCGGATTGATATCGATAATACGGGATCGGAGTCGGCTCGAAAAGTCAGGTGCCAAATCATCAAATGCAGTTCCTTTGGCAGTGTCAAAAAGCCGTGAAAGGTATTTGTATTCTTCCATTGCTCGACAAATAGATTTTGGTCAGGATCTGGTAGATAGAGCTGGAATATCTGCAATGAAACTTCCTCGTCCTTTTTCCTGCCACGAAGAGCCAGCTATTCAAATATCAGTCAGCCGAGATTCTTGGCTTAACTCGGGCCACAAACCTGATGTGTGCTGTATCTTCCGGCCATATCTGTATACGCGAGAATCACCATTGTAGTAAAACGTTTCTTTAAAAATTCTTTTTGAAGTAGATGAGTCAGGATAAACGTACAATAGCTTGTGGGAAACACCAGAACTAATCGCGCACTATGGGTCCCCACCATCCTACCCATATCTTCTTCAAACTTGTTGGACGACATCACAATGATCTCGGCACCTTGGCAAAGAACAATTTTATGAGYCCAGTCGAGCCTCGGACTATTGGTTGCTTGGTGACGGAATCTGCGGGGTCTGAATCGCATCTGTCTCGACTTGATATGGAACTGCTTTACCAGACCCACCATACATGGAGACAAGTGTATTAAGCACTGGCATCTGATTTCTGCGACTGAGAGTCTATAGATAAAAAGAAATGAAGAAGATTTCTTTGAAAGTCCTAGTATCACTGCAAAATCAACGCGCCATGTATTTTCTAATATGAGATCAATTCGGACTAGACTACCATGATCCTCCATCTACCGCCTGCTTTTATACCATGCTGAACCACAAGATTTGCAAGGCCAGATGTAAGGGAAGTCGTTAGGCCGAAGAAACGACGCGCGCGAGAAAACAAAGAGGAAAGCCCCTATGGCATCCACGCAGCCAGAAGGCAAATGCAGAAGCCAGGAGGAACCGAAGGAGCCCTAATTCATCGTACAAATACCACCCTTGCGCCTCTTATGAAAAGTGGACGGAGCTGCTGAAGAGAGACACAAGACTGTATGAGATGGGAGCACCAATGATGGATACGGGAGGAGAGGATTTTGTGTGTGATAYGGACGCTTTGATTGTTCTGGGGGGAAGCTTGAGACAATCGAGTGTTGGTAGAGGTGCAGAAGGACGCCAAGTTTACTGATGACCAGCCTTTCGGAGAGAGCTCGCGAGCCATTCCAAACCTTCGTAAAGACCATCTCCAGAGGTAGCACAAGTCGATTGGATATACTATGGAAATTTTAGTAATTTATCAGAGGCTGTGCAAAAATGGGACGTACCCAGCCACGCTGTCTCAAGCTGTGGAGACCCAACTTATCTGTGATCTCGGCGGCGTTCATTGCATTCTGGGAGAGAATGGTTAGCGGTGTGTGGATTTCGGAGATAATCCCGGATACTTACGGGCAAATCTTGCTTATTGGCGAAAACCAGGAGAATAGCGTCCCTCAGCTCATCCTCGTTCAACATGCGTTGCAGTTCCTCCCGGGCCTCAACAACACGGTCACGATCGTTGCTGTCCACAACGAAGATAATACCCTGGGTGTTCTGGAAGTAATGTCTCCACAGAGGTCTGATCTTGTCTTGTCCACCCACATCCCATACGGTGAACTGGATGTTCTTATATTCGACGGTCTCGACGTTGAATCCTGATTGTTGTTAACTCATGTGCTCGGCAGAGCCTATTCGTAGCTGAATGTGGTTATCATACCGATAGTAGGGATAGTAGTGACGATTTCACCGAGCTTCAGCTTGTAGAGAATGGTTGTTTTTCCTGCAGCATCCAAACCAACCATCAAAATTCTCATCTCCTTCTTTCCCCAGAGACGATCAAAGAGCTTAGAGAATGTGAGACCCATGGTTGCGGTGATRTGTGGATATGATTGAAGATAAGTTGGGTTCGCTCTTGCGTAAATGGATTCTAGCAACAACGGGATCAGCACGGTGCGATAGCGGCAGGTTCAATGGCAATATATGTGGAAGACAGATGAGGACAGAGTAKATGTTTCGCAGTGTAGGATAGGCGTCTCCACCGAAACAGGCTGCCGTCAACAGCACAGGCGGTATCGTTTCGAGGAGGTGTGCCTGTGATAGACTGGCACGCTGGAGCACGCGCTGCGCCGCTGGTCGCCGGCGGCCTCGAGCTCGGAGGCAGAGGGCAGCAAGGAGGAGTGGGAGAGAAGCTTACATTCTTGATCCGTCTCTACTGCTCAGGTGGAGATGGAAGTCGATGTCGAGGGATTAGCGAGGTCGTGATAGTCGGTAAGATGGCGGGAGTGGTGAGGACAGACTTTCTTGAGAAAATACCGCTAAGCCTATCCGGGCCCTAGCATCAGCCCTGACGCGAAATAAAGTTGACCCTTTTCCGATTGACTGGCCATCTGGCTTGTGAGAGCGGCTCAAAGGGTGAATTGGAACTCTATCGACGGTGCTCCTCAACGACACTTCTCGTTTCTCCTTGGAATAGACGCGCTATATCCTTCAAGATGCGTCTCTCAACGTCTTCGGTCCTGCTGGCCGCCAGCAGCCTGCTAGGAATGGCCTTTGCACACAACATCCAGCTCGCGGCGCATGGAAGAGAATGCTTCCACGAGATGCTACATGTCGACGACAAGATGACCGTTACCTTCCAAGTTGGCGACAGAGAATTCGGCAGTGCGGGCAATTTGGATATAGACTTCTGGGTATGCCGATCTTAACGCCAGCTTGCGCTCATCAGTCGCTGATTTCCCAGCAGATTCAAAACCCGTCCGGCAGCCACGAGGCCTACGAACGGTCAGTCTCCAATGGCGACCATTCCTTCACGGCAAAGCACGACGGAAAATACTTGTACTGCTTTAGCAATGAGCACTGGACGGCATCGAGCAAGGATGTCTCTTTCAATGTGCACGGCATAGTCTACGTCCCAGAGGCAGAAGCACCCTCAGATCCGTTGGAGGCCGAAGGTAGGTTGACATCGCTCAATGCTCCTGTGTATTCTAATGATGCTCTTAGTTCGCCAATTGTCAGAACTTCTTGCTCAAGTCAAGGACGAACAATCATACATTGTTGTCCGAGAACGAACCCACCGGAACACAGCAGAGAGCACAAACGGAAGAGTCAAGTGGTGGAGCATTTTTCAAATGGGAGTTCTGATCGGAGAAGGCATCTTCCAAGTATGGTGGTTGAAAAGATTCTTCGAGGTAGGCAAGAACAGTGCCGAGCGCTTTGGAGTGTTGAGCCGGTAGCTGATTGACTACATAGGTCAAACGGGTAGTGTAAGATGAGCGACATATGGTTTCGGTTCATTCATCATTCGGCGCAAAAAGTATGGCGAGCGGGTACGAAACTACTAGAATCGTGGGATGATATACACCAGCATCGAGTGCCTGGCGTCAGGCCAGTAGTTGTACTTTACCTTCGATAATGCAGCATACGATTCTATCCTCAGCCCCCCGTTTGGCTTTGCAACTAGGATACCAGGAACCGTGAGGTGTAGCATTTCCGCTATGGCTCAATTCGGTCACATAATCCCGGTTCAAAGTCTCCTTGACCCAGACAACTGAGTTTCGTTTGCAGATTCTCCATCATAAACTAAGATTCAAGCAGATCTTGTTTCTGTGTTCGCAAGGGTCGTGCTGGTGATTATCTAGGACATGAGATTATTGTAAGTGCGTAAGTAACAATGCTCATGAAATYATAAACGCTGTAGGAAAGTTAGTTACTTGGTATTGATTCGATAAGCTGTGACTTTTAAGTGAAGCATTCGGGTGTGGCTTGCTTGAGTAGGGTTTGAGACAAGACTTTGCTTCATGTTCCACGAACGGTACCACACATTTCTGCAGGGCAGACACACTTATATCTTCGCTTCGAAGAACGCCCTGGCTTCTCACGGATATCTTTTCCCCCCCGGTCATCTGAGCAGAGTTTGTCCGACCCCCACTTATACCCCAGACTTGGCTAAAATTAAAGTTTCCTGTTTGGACGACAGCTCCGAGAGGAGGAGAGGACAAGAACGCAATGCAACGAGAACTCTAACTCTCAACGCACAAACAAAGTCAGCCTCAAAGATGTATCTTGAGACTTTTCGCGTAAAAGAGAATCCAGGCCCGTGTCATTGGAACTTTGCAGATAATAGGCTGGATAGCCTAAAGAGCACCTTCTGCGCTCTTCCTGAAAACGCACAGGTCGTTGAAGCCCATCGCCTGACCACCTCGCTTACAGGATGAACCTATTGCCCTGCACACCTCTATGCAACCAACCCCGGGAAAAGTATTGGGGAGGCACGAGCCGCTCTTCGGCGCCGCGTATTCGGATTGCTGCCAGATTTACCCATTGGACAATGCTCCACAATGCGAATGCGAATGCTGCCATTGCCATGGCCCGGATAGGTGCGACCCGAGGACATCCCAACAGTGCGATGTATAACGCGGCCGTTGGCCAGAGACTGGTCACGTTGGCKTCTCTGGATTCACCAGCATGAAGGATCCGAGTGAATAGCTGAGGTCGTCCTCCCTGAGGCGAGTATACCAAGCATTCCCCCAGGTTTRGGGATTGATCCATCGCACACATCACGCAGCGCAGCCACTTCGCAGGATCGGCAGGGTCTTTATCCAAGCATGGCAGATCCGGCGTCAAAAGAAACATTAGAAACGGCAACTCCCGCTACACTTACCCAAGAGGCTCCGGTTCATGCGCCAGCCCCAACCCACGACGAGAAACCTAATCCAGCTTCACAGTCACGTTCTTCCTCACCAATCGCTGCAACGGATCCAGCCTCAAAGACAACAGACTCTGTCACCGAATCTGCTGAAAAGACAGAGCACACCGCAACTCCTTCCACAGCGGACCCAGCACCATATTCTCATGAAGATGGCCAATCCAATGAGAAGGCTGCCAATGATAGTCATGTGCGGGATCCCGCTCAGCCTACCGAAGCACCAGTAGCACAGAAGAATGTTGAGGCTGGCATTACAGAGACTGCAGAAGAGGAGGACGAGGGAGAGCCAGTATACCCCGGTGGAGTGCAACTCGCTCTCTTGACTTTTGGTCTCTGCGTTGCTACGTTCACAATAGCATTAGGTATGTACTATCTAATTCTTTCCGATTTTTGCCAAATGGCAGCAACAGATTTCTAGACACTACATCTCTTCGACTCCTCTTCTATCTGGCAACCACTGACTTATTCTCTATTCAGACAATACAATTCTTGCGACTGCTATCCCCAAAATCACTACAGTCTTCAATTCACTCGACGATGTAGGGTGGTACGGCTCGTCATATCTCCTCACCACCACGGCCTTGCAGCCCTCTTTCGGACGGATCTACACCTACTTCAATGTCAAGAACACATACTTATTTGCTCTATGTCTGTTCGAATTCGGGTCCATCATTTGTGCGGCCGCCAAGAACTCCGTCATGCTCATTGTTGGCCGAGCCATCGCTGGGGCTGGGGCATCTGCCCTTTTCTCCGGCGCCATGACAATCATCGGCTTTACAGTCCCTATGCAAAAGCGACCGATGTACATGTCCTCGATAGCGAGCATGTTCGGCATATCCTCTGTTGTTGGTCCTCTCTTGGGAGGCGCTTTCACAGATAGGGTTTCATGGAGGTGGTGTTTCTGGGTAAGTCCAGCCATGGACTCTTCCATGCAGAATATTCACATGCTCTAGATCAATCTACCATTTGGAGCGATCGCCGTTGCCACTGTAGCGATTTTCTTCAAGATGCCGAAAAGGAAGTCTACGGGTCTAACGCTGAAGGAAAAGATACTAGCAATTGATATCGTTGGAGCTTTCTTCCTCATCTGCGCAATTGTCTGCCTTCTCTTAGCCCTTCAGTGGGGAGGTACCACGTACCCCTGGCACAATTCCAAGGTCTGGGGCTCCCTTCTAGGCTTTGGCCTCCTGATCATCGTCTTCATTGCGCAACAAATCCGCCGCGGGGAACGCGCCACAATCCCTCCCCGTATTCTCGGCCAACGAACCGTCCTGTCAGCCTGYATGTACTCCTGCTTCTTATCGATGGGACTATACGTGCATGTCTACTTCCTGCCCTTCTACTTCCAAGCTGTCAAGGGGACATCAGCCGAGCAATCCGGTATCCGCAGCATCCCATACCTAACCTCCATCATCGTCAGTGCCATAGTCGTCGGTGCTGGAATTACACTCATCGGGCCGTACAAGCCCTTCATGATCATCGGCAGCGCCATCTTCACCGTCGGTGCAGGACTTATCACACTCCTCAAAGTTGACTCTGGTGCGGACAAGTGGATCGGGTACCAACTGCTCTCTGGCTTCGGTGCCGGTGCYGGTGTCCAGGTACCTTTCATTGCAGTACAGGTTGTGCTCGCTCAAAAAGATTTTGCTACGGGCAACGCACTCACAGTCTTCTTCAACTCCCTCGGCGGCGCAGTCTCCATTTCTATCGCACAAAACGTATTCTATAACGGCCTGTCGAAGAACATCCCGAAATACGCGCCTACTATCYCAGTGCCTATCGTTATAGCTGCCGGTGCAACGCACGTCAGGGAGGCTGTTAGGAAGATAGACCCAGATGCGCTACCTGGCGTGCTGAAAGGGTATATGAAGGCGTTGAATGAGGCGTATATCATTGCGATTGCGGTGGGGGCTATTGCTACTATTGCTGCGTGTTTTGTGGAGTGGAAGAGCGTGAAGGGGAAGAAAATCCAGCAGGCTATGGCTTAGGCTTACTTTGCATTCAAAGGTGTTCGATCCAAAGATACATATTGGAGATGGGTACGTACATAGGCACAGCTAGATTGAGATAGAATTGAATCTATCACCGTCTCAGGACCTTGCTGTTTGGATGGTGAAGAGGGACTTTGTGAATCAATGTGTAAAAGACCCAAGCAAGATATCTGAAACATCGACAACAAAGTTCTAAAACACAATTAATCAAATTCATTAATACCAGAATTTGGACAATCTCGTCCAAGACCCAAAGCCTCGCTCCGCACAGACCAAGCAAGGCTGAACACCATCTCAACCCCACAACATCTSCCCTCCCTTCTCCCTCTTCACACCTTTTCCAAATCAACAATGACAGCAGCATCACCACCATACTCGTCAACACCCCAACCTCCCCCCACCGCCTCCTCGAATCCATCATTAATGTTCATCTTCCCCCGCGAACACTCCTTCCCCCCCTTCTTCACCCGTCAACCCAACACCTCCACGCACCACGCCCAACTAGCCAAATGGTCATCCCTAATCCTGTCCTACTGCCGGCACCATCGCATTTTCAAGCTCCCGCTCTCCAACTCCTCATCGCCTTTGTTTTATAACCAGCGCATCAATCGCAGGTTAGGGAGTGCGGATATTAGAGAGACTGTGGAGTTTATGCGGAAGGAGGGGAAGGTGGAGTATGTTGGGGGAGGAGAGGGAGAAGTCTGGGTATGGTGGAAGAGTGTGGAGGAGTGGGCGGGGGGGATTCATGAGTGGGTGGATGAGACGGCGCAGAAGGGGACGGTGTTGACGCTTTATGAGATTACGGAGAGTGAGGCTACGATATCACAGGGTGCGTTCGCTTCTTTTGGGAACGTAGTAATGAGTGAGGAGATGGGATGAGATGGAAGAGTGCTAACGAAATGTTAGATTTCCACGGTCTCGATCCAGAGATATTACAGCGTGCGTTGGCGGTGCTGGTGAAGCGCGGGAAGGCGCAGGTATTTGGACAGGATGATGGGCAGGGTGTGAAGTTCTTCTAAGGGTGTAAAAATATATGGGATGAGCACCTGGGCATAGGCATTGGAAGGAGTTCATGGATGGCGTTACTCATTGATTGCTAGCTAGAAGCAAGGACTCGGACATCATAGGCGGACTTGTGTAGCAGCTCCAATACAGGGTATTTATTACCTCCACGCACGACAATACTCCGTCCCAAAAATCAAAAACTGAAAATACTGATAACTCATCATTTGGTGTCCATAAGGTACCCTTCATCCCAGTCCAGCTGTTGCGCCATGGCAACATCGAGAATCCACTCAATACTGACGATTCGTGGGGTCATGTTGCCCTTCCTAGCTTCGTCTCGGAAGGCTGGCCACAAAGCTCTCTCCTTATTATTCGTACCACTGATTAGATAAACAGGTTCATTTGGTTGCGTGTCCTCTTCTGGGTCAATCTTTTTGGTGAAAGTTTTGCCTCTGAAGATTGTGAACGTGCCTCCATTGGCCTGTACAATATCCTTGTACGTGTCTGGTTTGTTCGGGACGTCCTCTGTACAGTAGATTGGAACGCGGCGGAGGAGAGACCGTTTGTTGGCTTTTGCTCGGACTATGATGTCTTTCAGCTTGATCCCGAACTTCTTCTCGTTGGCTGTATCTTTCAAGACGAAACGTGTGACATCCGGGACCTCCCCGTCCTTGACACAGGTATCGATGAACTCAGARCGGACGATAGTAGGACCGGCCGCCAACGCACAAAGGAACTTTTTAGTCCTGACAATTGCTGGAGCAGCTAGATGAGTACAATGGCCGGCGTCTTGCACTATATGAACACCTAGCTCTCTCAATTTTTTCTAGCAAAGTCAGTCACTGAAGGCTTAAAATGCAATAAAGTTAATCCCACCTTATCCATATCTTCTTTCGCTAGCTTGCTGATCCATCCCTCATAACTAGTGACGAGAAGGCGTATTCCAATTGGAGGTAGACCAGTTCGCTGACGTTTTGTTACACGTTTGTCTCCCTCTTCTTCAGAATACTCTTCCGCGGCTGGAAGATTGGCTGGACTTGAGCTTCGACGTTTCAGTGTCTCTTCTTTCTCGACCCTGTTGGCTGCTCTTTCTCCGCCCCAGATAGAACCTTTCCGCTTCTTTTCTTTCTCGTACAGCTGAATATCAGCTGACAAGCCTTGGAGGGTTGCCCGCGCTTTGTCCTTTGCACTTCGGGTGGAGGAGGGTGTATCATTCTCCTTGCCAGCACTGATACGACGATTGGTAGCTGGTGTGCTGACTTCGTTGCCTAGAGACTTCGCTCTACGCTTCTTGACTGGGGCGGGTTTCGGGGTTTTGATCGGGCGCTCTCCTTCTTCCTCCTCATCTTCCATCTCCTCATCGTCGTCGACTCTCGAGCTTGACAGATTCTGATCCTTTTCGAGCATGATTGGTCGTCTAAGCGGCTTAGGATCGGAGGGATCAGGTGTGAGATCTCTTGGGAAGTATTGTGACCTGAGAACCTTTTCATCGAATTGCGTCTGGCCAATAACCTCGCCTAGATTGGTTCTAGGCGGGAAATGGGTATACCTGGGGTCACTGAATTTTTGGACCTGGCATTTGGCATATGACTCTTCAATCCACAGATGGTTCACCATTTCGATGTTCCACTCTTCAGCAGCCTGGCACTTTTCACTTGCCTTGCGTGCTGTGATCAAATGAGTGTTGTCTTGCTTCATACTTTTAGTGAATTCTGCACCGGCGGCCGTGACGAGGTTTTCGAGATATGTTCGAGCTTCCCCGCCGTAGTTTGATAATGTGATGCGGAAACCTTCGAACCCTGGAAGCCCTTTTCGAGGAAGAGGGTAATGTAAAAGTCGTTTCATGGGTGATGTCCACTCGTTGTGCGTTATCATGTGGTACAACCATGAGAGATTGCCAACATCGATGCCAGCTCGAGATGCAAATACATAGTCACGACCTTCCCTCCAATGGCAGATCAATATATCTGCACTGTGCACGGAATTTGTAATGGAGCCACCTCCCGCAACAATAAGGTCTTCGAGTACTTTCAGATGACGACCATTGATCTCAAGATCTTTCGAAATCATGATCTTCTTTTTGTTGAAGACATCTAGATGGCGCTGCGAGTCAGTTGGAATGGGAACGTTCTCGGGGTGAGGTGATGAAGCACCGATAATCCTATCAGAAACAGGAGCTGGGAGAGGATCTTCTGGGTTCATTCGGAAGATTTCAGGATCTGGAAGCAAGTATGGTTTTTCGTCTATTCGCTTGCCAAGTTTCAGACAGTCATCGAACCTATTTCTTGTTAGTAATTGACGCAGAATTGGGTGGTTGGTACTACCAATGGGGCAAAACTATCTTAGTCTTTAGATTCTTATCCCGGGCTTGTTTGCACTTTAGATGATCCTCAGTAAGAGCACAGATATGCGTGACCATCTTCGTCAAGCCGTTCGATTCCGTGCCCCCCATTGCTAGAACTGCGCCAATGATGGCATCTTTGTCGCCGGTAGGAATATCGGCGCAGGAAATATTGACATTCGCGAAGATCAGATTCGGATCTGGAGTGAACGGTCTCACTAGGGCTTGTTTTCCCTTCAGCAGCGACTGGGAGACCCAACTTGGCGTGATGACGCTGATCATCAATTCACGGGCCTCTGAGTATTGGGGGAAATCGGAGGTAGTTGATATGATGTGGGTAACTTCGTTGAGATCGATCTTGCCGGTAGGCTTAACCTTCGAGAGCTCTCCTGCATGGTCTAGGATAGATCTTTGCACCTGCGAGGGTTAGCTGGTAGAGGAGGGAGGGGCGACGGCGACATACAGACGCGATCAATGCCGGGGGAAAGTCTCTGCTTTCTCTAAGAGCGAAGACGCAATGCTCG
The DNA here is from genome assembly GCA_003988875.1 of Lachnum nothofagi. Taxonomy (NCBI): domain Eukaryota; kingdom Fungi; phylum Ascomycota; class Leotiomycetes; order Helotiales; family Lachnaceae; genus Lachnum; species Lachnum nothofagi. Next base: position 97,671 of record QYSG01012779.1, read on the forward strand.
AAGTGCTTATCGCGTGGCTCTGCCATGATGGTATGCGATGACATTTGGGTATGGCAAGGAAGCGCAATATATTTTGGTGGTTAGTGCATTGTGTAGATTCAGCAAGTCGAGCAACAATGCGTGCAGTTTACGCAAGCACCGGTGAACCTGCACGTTCGACAGGTTTCGACGCGACGCGGGAACTCGCGCGTTGCCACTAAGTACTGTAAAAAGCCAACAGGAAGGCACGTGACACATGCGAACTCAATCGCTCCTTCTCCCTTCTATCGCTGGTATAAGCTCAAGAAAACGGGTCAAAAGTCGGATATATTCTTGTCTATCTTGGTGCTCAGTACCAAAACCTACGAACTCCTCCAGTCAAGCCGTATAAAGACCATATCTTCGTATATTTACTTTCTGCGTTGAAGCCTCGGCTTATCAAGATCAATACCCGTCCCGTCCAGCCTTCGGATGAAGACCCTCATTCTTCCATCAAGTTGTGCGCAATAACACATCTTCAGTGTTTCAATTAGCCTCAGACATATTCTTGTTTTTTTGTGTTTGAAAGTCGTGCTTTTCATACGCAGCTTTTGCCATTTCTCTCTCCAATCTCCTCCCCGCATTTCCTCCCCGCCATGTCATCAGTCTTTGAGATAAAGGAGCATACATTAGAATGTCAGCATATTCGCGAGTACGCTAGAGCGACAGCAAGATCACAGGAAGATGTTTTGCACCTTGCAGTCAAGCAATATACCCCTCTAGATAATCTCCAGCCTCAGGTGGGCGACCTCACGATTATCGGAGCGCATGCAAATGGCTTTCCAAAAGTAAGTCTCCGACACCTATTTTAAGACCCGGCCTGACATTATCAGGAACTATATGAGCCATTATGGGAAGACTTACATGCCCGTTCCAAATCAAATGGCTTCAGGATACGAAGTATCTGGATAGCCGATGTAGCTCAACAAGGAGTCAGTGGCATCCTGAACGAGGAGCTTCTGGGCAACGATCGTAAGTAAATCAATCTGATATCTGATATCACTTTACATCCATCTCTCTAATGATTCCTAGCATCATGGCTGGATCATAGCCGCGATCTTCTCCACATGATCAATACATTCCGCTCCGAAATGCCAATGCCAATCGTGGGCATGGGCCATTCCTTCGGCGGCGCCGTCCTCTGTAACCTCGCGACATGGCATCCGCGACTACTATCCACCATCGTGCTCATGGATCCCGTGATCCAAAGATACTCATCCGCACCCAAAGGACCGAACCCAGTCCAGCAATCCACCTTCCGCCGGGACATCTGGCCCTCGCGCGCCGACGCTATTGCCAGCTTCCAGAAATCCCCGTTCTATCAAAAATGGGATAAACGCGTTTTTGACCGCTGGTGCAATTTCGGCCTCAGAGACGCGCCATCGACCCTATATCCAGATGAGAAGGGATGTGTCACCTTGAGCACCACCAAACATCAGGAATGCTTCACTTTCATGCGGCCAAGCTGGGAAGCTTTCAGTCCGGACGGCAAGACTATTACACGAAGAGAATTGGTTCCAGATTTGAACCTGATTCAACCCCATCACTACCCAATATATCGTCCCGACCCGCTCATTATCTTCAACAGGCTTCCTGAGCTTCGGCCCAGCGCTTTCTTCATCTTCGGCGAGCTCAGCGATATGTCGAGCGCCGAGTCCATCAAGCAGAAAATGGACCTTACGGGCAGTGGTCCTGGAGGTAGTGGCGGCGTGAAAGAGGGGAGGGTGAAGTCTATCATGCTTAAGGGGGTGGGGCATTTGGTCGCGATAGAGAGGAGTGAGGAGTGCGCGGACGCTGCGGCAGCTTGGTTCGGGCAGGAAGTGAAGCGGTTTGAGTCAGAGAGGAAAGATTATGAAGAGTGGACGAAGAAGAGTCTAGTGGAGAAGCAGACGATGTCTGAGGAGTGGAAGGTGCGGATTGGAGGGCCACCGAAGAGGCCGGCAAGGAGTAAGATATGAAGCTACATTTTGATATGAAGTGAACGTTGTCCTACGAGACGAGTTCTTCATGTGAAGCGTGTGATCGTCGGTGTTGTCTCACTAATTAGATCGTTCTCTTCCTATTGCTGCACTACTGCTACGAGAAATTTCTCTTCCCTTCTTTCTCTCCTTTCTTCTCTTCTTTCCCTCTTTTCTTCCCTYCTTTCTCTCYTTTCTTCYCTYCTTTCYCTCTTTTCTTCCCTCCTTTCTCTCTTTTCTTCCCCTTTACTCTTTCTCCCCCTCTCCCTCCTTTCCTCCCTCCTCCCTCCTCCCTTCTCCCTCACTGTGTGCCGGCTACCATGGACTTTTGCGGCTTGAACCCGTGTCTTTGGACGTCCCAGAAACTATGGGACAACGGATATATGCCACATTTCACCACTTGGAAACTTCCTCTCATTCCTTCCTCAAATCAATCATCACATGCATCATTATCTCTCATACACATCTATACCTCATCGAACTCCATCTCTACCCCTCTACTCTCTGTCATCAAATTCCTCCTCTAGAGGCACCCACACCAAAATACCCTCTTTATCCACCCTCAATCCCTCACTCGGCACAATCCTCAACACCTTCTGAAAATACCTGTCTCTAATTACACACTGCACCGGACCCACCCAATCGCCCCTCAGCACCGGCAGCAACCTAAACCTCACTGTCCGCCGACTCAACGGCACAAGCTGCAACGTACTCTGCTTGGTACCCGAGAACGCGAATTTCTCGCTCGGCTCCATGCTCAACCCAAAGGTGAGGAAGTGGTTGGAAGGGTTCTCGATCGTGACGTCGAAGTGAATGAGCGAGGGGATGGAGGTGGAGTAGGTGACGGCGGCGAGGACGCGGGGTTCAGAGGAGGAGACGAGCAGACGTGGGACGGCGAGCGTGGTGGTGTTGGTTGRGGAGTTGGGAGATGGGCGCTGCCAGGTTATGAGGAGGGAGACGTCGAGGGTGGCGGTGCCGCGGTCGTCGAGAGAGAGTTTTTGGGTGTYGACGTCGAAGAGGGCTTCTTCGAGGGATTTTGGGGAGACTTTGAGGCCCTCTTCTGGGATTGTGAGGAGTGATTTGGTATTGCAGGTAATGCCGCCGTTGAGGCCAAGYACTTCGACGGCCATGTCTAAGATATTTAAGTCCTCTGTGGCGAATGAGGCGTAACGAGCTGTTAGACACCACTTTTGCGCCAAGCCATGAGCTTGGGCATCTGATCCGCTTGCTTCGCCTTGGCCCTCTTCATGAGTGAAGAAACTTGGCCAGGGATCGGGATGAATGCGGGGTGAAAAGTCATAATTGGCTTCGAAAGGACTGATAATGTCCAACTGCATAGTCGTGGCGCGAGCAATGGGTGTTTCGATATCGGAGACCAGGTTGTACAAGGCCTTTAAAACGAGTTCGTAAACAGCTGGTATGTCAATCGGAGGAATKATTATCTCAACCGTGGTTGAGGTTGCCTTCGCAATCCTCCCGATTGGAGTTCCCGTCAGTTCGTTTCCTTTCTCGCTTTCTTCTGATTCGAGCTCAGAGGCAAGTTTCAGTGTAACCTCTGGTGCTCCTTCTCCTGCTAAAASGACTTCAAGGTTTGCAATAGAATCGTCTTCCTCCTCATTCAGCAGATCAAGCGTAAGAGTGATGGGTTCGTTTGTGTAATATTGCTGCTGCAATTCTTTGAACCGCAGTTCCATCTTCGGGGGTTTCGGAAGAATGACCACAGACGAGGCATTTGTACGAGCTATCCGCTTTTTTATTAAACGTTCGCCCCACCATATGTCAGGAGTAGGTGTAGGTTCAAATGTATGAACATAATCTAAATCGAAGAGATCTGATGTGACACTGAAGGTGGCAGAAATGGCTCTGGCCTCTCCAGCTTCTCTCAAGAGACTGCTAAATTCAAAGACTTTAGTCTGACCAGGCCGGAAGGTGAGGTCTCCGTCGCCGACTTGACTCGGTCGCCCATCGCGAGTCTCGTCGAGTAGAGATGACTTGGTGTAAAGCATGGCAGGGTGCTTTTCAGTACCTTTCTCAGCACTAGAGACATGCTTCAATATGAGAGGTTTCATACTCCCTTCAAATTCAAGCTTGATCTCGGACACCTTCACCGGTGCTGAGGTTGAAATAGCTGATGAGGTAATAGCTAGCTGTGAAGGACAAGTGTCTCCAACCTTGCCCTCCGCGTGCTCGAAGGTGAACGCCGCAGAGAGGAAAGAATGAATTTCTTTTTTATGCAGCACAACGACTGGCTTACTTTTCACGSCCTCAAGACCTTCTAGAGATTTATAAAGATCGTAATGCCATTTGGGAAGCTGGGTGAAGCCTAGAAAAGTTAGTATAGGATAGACGCTCTACCAGGTGAGAACTCACTTTTGTTCATCAACTCCCAGTCCACAGCAACAATAGATCCACTATCGCCTGTATGCACTGCGGCATCTCTCAAAGCCCACGAGATTTCTTCAACAGCATTCCACCAACCCTCTTTCCGATACGACATCTTCTGCCATAGAGGACGGAGCGTGTGCAGAGCGTCTTCCCAGGCTCCTACTTTCATGCTCTCTTTTGCAGAACTCAATTGCAATTCTTGGATCAGCCGGGACTGACCCCGTTGCTGAAACTCGGCAATGGCTCTCGACAGGCAGTCTACGATGAGAGCGTAGTGGTCGACACCTTCTCGACCGGGCAACGGATTCTCTTCGTGAGGCTCTGGGCATAGATAAGTGTCGTATGTGTATGCCTTACTTGCAGTGGTTGAGGCAGGGGAGTACCCGGGAGGTGACCGATCCTCTTCCGGTATTGCCATGGCTAGATTCCGGCGCTCTACAAGATGTTTCGAGGCCGCGTAGAACCAATATCCAGGGTGATGCAGAAGCTCCCACGACTGGATTCGCTCTCCTACGGTAATGGCTTTTTCCGGTGGTAAGTACACAGAAATAGTTGACGAATTGAACTCAAGAATGGAAACTTTCTTGATCATTTCGGCCATCACAGTGGCCCACCGAGCTTCCCAGGCCATCCAGCCATATGTTGAAGAGCCTTTACCTCGTCGATCGATGAAGTCACGGAGCCTCTCTCGATGTGATTGCCACCTGCGTACTGCGGCGGTAGTATTCCCGTTCCATAGTAAGCACCGAACTATACGTAGAGCAAAAACATCGGCAACTAGTCTTGCTTGGTCCCATCGAGGACTCCAGCTTGCAATAGCTTCTAAAACGTCCGGGCCAAGTAGTCCCTCATAACCACCCTCATAAGAACGGACCGCAGCGTCCATCTCCTGCCGAAACTCGGCAAAGACCCCGAGCTTGAAGTCATACCGTACATTCCATCCCTGACTAGACAACGTCTGAGATGTGCCTGAGGTTGGAGGAGTTGTTGGTGGAGGTACGACGCCTCTGTTACGTTTCCTCCTCGAGTGTTTGCTTAGATCTCGGTAGTATTCGATGGATAGCGGATACACTGTCGAGAGTATCGTTTCCACGAAAGCCTGAAGCTCCACCGGTGAGGAATGTGGGGGTAGAAAGAATAGAGACGTCTTCGAGTCAAGTCCCGTATGTTTACGAATGTTCGCAAGCCGTTCTTCGACATCAGGAGATTGAGTCGCGGATTCCTCGCTCAGTAGCGCGACTATTAAGCGGCACTTGTACCCAGACCCGCTCAGTATGCTTTTGATATTGTTTATATCCGTCTTCAACTGATTGTCAAGTTTTGTGGCTAGGTGCGGGTTTGAAGTGAAGGTAAAGAACGAAACGTATGCGCTTGGGACATGCTCTTGATGCTTCTCAAGCCATCCCGGATCAAGCAATCCGTCAGGGAAAAGTGGTGATCCTGGACTCAGTGGTGATAACGGAGAATGTGCAACAACTCTCACTGTTGGGCTGGTGGGCAGGGAAGATTCAGGCAGAGGAGCACTGCGAGTCGGCAGATAGTAATCCTATTCAAGGTTCAGCATTTGCTTGTATGAGGGCYACYAGTCTACTAAGCTACCCTTCCAACGCTCTTCACTTTGAATTTATTCCTCCCCGTATGTTCGCGCCCATTCCACGCCAAATTCGAGGCATCGCTATCTTTGAGATGCCGTAGGAGAGTTTCCGCATCTTCGGTCTCTATTGGGGGTATCTCGGAGGTAATTCGTATGCCGTGTTTCGAGGATGGTTCAACTTGCGAGCCGAGGCCAGAGACTATCAGGAGAGGAAGATTATGAGCTACATAGGCAGGCGGGTACCCGTCCATGGCGAAGTTGCGCCAGAGTCTCCATAAGCAAATACGAAGCTCCTAGATTCGTTTGAAGAAGTCGGGGAGCTCAGATATAGCTAGGTATCTCGCCGGTCATCCGTGGAGGAAGGGATTCGGTCAATTCCAGGCGCAATCCATGCTTTAAATGTGAGAGAATGGCCGGAATGCGTGAACATATAAATGTTCTGGTCCTCACAGCCTTGTGGTGAGGTGTCTGGATTGTGGGGGCCCACCAGGCCCTGGATATAAAAAGCGGCGATCATTCCGCATTTTCAATATCTCACTGCCCGTGGGCGTGGGGCATCAAAACTAGTGCCGCTTTCCGCTCCGTGAGAGGAAAGGCCGTCATGCGCAGCCTTGCCGGCCACGCACGACCCAGCTTCCATCTTCACAGCATCGAATACGCGCAGYSACACGACGCGCACATACTTCAGAGATCCAATATCGACAGCATATCTCTATTATATCCTGAGGAGACTTCCCTCGTTCTAGCTATGGCTTCCCAAGCCGCTCTTTTCGCGGAGACGATCATGGGGATGAAGAAGGCTGTGAAGAGAAAGGCTTACGGCAAGACGCATCCTCACCCCTTCTGAATTGCACAACATCCTGACAAATATACTTCGCCAGACTCGGACTCCGACGACACTCCGATTGAGCATCTTACGAATCGAGGGAACAAGCTGAAGAAGAAGTCAAAATATGTTCACGAAGGGCAATTGGCGCCGCCGACAGGCCCACAAGCTTACAAAAAGGTGCGCCGCAACCTTCTACGAGACCTCGACAATCGGTATATATACTCACGCGATATCTAGAAGGTCGAACATGCGGGATTCTACCGAGATGTTATAAGTCGAAATCCTCCACTCATTGACGAGGATGGCTACGAAGTCGATAGCGACGATGACGACGAGAGGGCTCAGACCGCAATGGCTGCTGCGGCCGAAATCGATCCCTACTCTGAGGTTAAGATTGAGAGTACGAGCTGTCATTTGACCACTCCAATGACGCCGCTAATAGTGATTCCTAGACTTACTCATGCCACTTACCGCTGCCTCTGACCTCCCTAACCACCCTACCTTATCAAAACCCTTCACTTCAAACACTCTCGACGACCTCACTCGACATGCGGAACAAATGTTGCAGAAGGAGAGGGAATCTTTGTGGAGAATCAAGCATCTCCTGACGCGACTTAGTGGTGATAGCACCTGGATACCATGCGATAGTGTGGAGACAGAGGATGACTTCGCTTTGTTCTTCGACGACCGGGAGAAACAACGCTCTGTGATGCTTGGAAAGGCAGTTCCAAAGGATACGGATCAAGCGTCTACTGGGACCTTGGTATCAGACGAAAATGAGCAGCGGGCGTTGCCTGCAGACGYCCAATCTCTTGGCTCTGCAGTAGAAGCCGTCAAGCAAATTGCAGAGCATGCTACTGAGGATGTCGCTATGGATGCTCCTCCAGAGAATGGAAATATAGCTCAAGACGAAGCCAGCACATCTGTCGAAATCGCCAAGAGGATTGAAGCTGGCGAGCAAAATCCTCTGAAGAATGGATCCAGTACATCTAGGAAAGGCAATGCCCCAGAAACTGGGTCAGAAGCTCCTGGGCAGGGAAATGGAGCAACTAAAGACTCAACAGACAATCCAGACCAGCCCCCCGACGTCGAAATGGATGGAGAAGCAGGGGCGGAGGACCAAGATGAGTTACCTGTTCCTCGTAGRATGAGGACACGGGCGCAGGCTCAAGCAGCATCGGATAATGCCGGATCCATCAGAACGAGGTCGATGTCGCCGGAATTTAGTAACGAGCCACACATACATCCATATTTCTTGGCACCAAACTCGTCTCGCCCGGATCGAGATGTAGGATTGCCCCCACAGGAGGCCGAGGAGACCCGGAGGCTTCTGCAGTTGTATATACAAAAGCAAGAGGAGGTCTGCCGTGGCGTACAAAGACTATACGAAGGCCTATTGCGCGCCAACCGGACGCGAAAACTCGTCATGAAATGGGCGAAAGCCGAAGGGCATAACCGTGAAATGTCAGACGGCGAAGATTGGTACGACAAGGAGGAGTGGAATCTTACGGAAGACCTTAAGAAAGGTCAAGACGAAGAGGAAGAGGATGCTGCCACTACTGCCAAAAAGACGCGTACGAGGCGGCAATAGGGTGCCGCTCAAAAGCGTGGCGTACAGGAGGCTCAGGATAATCATGAAAAGTAGCGCTCAATCCAGGTGATTTTAATGATCCACTATGTTTGGGACATTCAAAACCAGCCTTTTATATTGTAGAATTGACGGTTTGCCCCCCTGACATGGCGTGCCCCTCTTGACCCGGCATCCGCCTATAGTGGATGTTCAGATTGTCCTCCGAAGTAAAAGTAGAGATCCAGCAATACACAAAGGATAGCTCTCAATCTCACGTATTTTTAATGTCTCATGCCAGTTAGGACATTCTAAACCGGTTCTATTTCATGCATATCGCGCAGCCGAGCCATTTTCCCTCAGCCGAGAGCGTCGGCTCAACGTCATGGGACGAAAAGAGCTCGTGATTCGCTGAATCGAACACCATTATTTACTTGCTCTTGGTCAATGACAACTCCACAACATCACTCTCCTTTCTTTCAACAAACTTTTCTCACGGTTCTCAACGCAAATCGCAACCATGACGAGCTTTCTGGGATCCAATACGCCGCTGGTTGATTTTGACCAGAAGAGCCTGGCAAGTGTGTAACACCAAGTACATGCCAACAGACAGTTACTTATACCCTCACAGTTGCCGCAGCTGCAATTACGTTCAATCCCATCTTCTGGAAGTAAGCTCCTCTTTGATCCCTCTCGCAGATTCTCCAATRCTAACATTAATCTCTCTACAGCACCACGGCTCGTCAAGGTACCATCTCACCTCACTCGAGACCAATTTACCCCGCCTAACCAACCTCCCCAGAATACCACAACAAAATCCTCACCAAGCTCGCCGGCGGCAACTCGCGCTACGCCTGCTACGGGCTTGCTGTGACCATATTCTCCCTCGGCATCTTCCGCGACTTCCTCTATGAGCAAGCCCTGCGCACGCAGCCCTCACATCCCCTACTCGAAGGGCCCCTGCCTACCTACCTCGCATATGGCCTTCTCGCAGTCGGAAACACCTTGGTGTTGAGCAGCATGTGGGCGTTGGGAGTTACGGGGACTTATTTAGGCGATTATTTTGGCATCCTAATGGACGAGATGGTGACGGGCTTTCCGTTTAATGTGTGTGGGGCGCCGATGTATTATGGGAGTACGCTGAGCTTTTTGGGGACGGCGATTCTTTATGGGAAGCCGGCGGGTGTACTGTTGACTGCTGAGGTCTTGGGTACGTCTTGTTTCTACGTTCAAAGGTCTGGAGGCTTTGAATCTCAGGAAGCTAATGGTTCACAGCGGTATACTTGATTGCCTTGCAGTTCGAAGATCCGTTTACGGGCGAAATTTATGCCAAGCGAGCGAGAGAGCAGAAGAAGGGCAAGGGCCCGGCAAAGAAGGAGCTGTAGGCCTAGGTTGCTGTGGAAAGAGAGGGGGATTAGATGGAACGTGGAGTGGTGAGTTAAGTTTCGATTATACCATGGGAGCATCGCCGCTTGATCTGTGAATCGCATATGCATGGCAGAGAAGGAGTGATGGGGGTTTCAACATTGACCAAGCATTGCTTAGAATCAACTACTATGCATTTTGGGCGTAAGGGCCGGAAAATGGGAGAGGAGGAAAAGTTTAGTCGTTACAGCCTACGGACAGCATACCCAAGAGCACCAATTACTTTGCTACAAGAATCCAATGCAACTACATATCAAATCTGAATGACTTGTAACTTAGTCATTCTTCATTMCACATACTCGGCCTAGCTGCTGTGTTGTAGCTCTAGACTCTTACTCAGCGTTGCTAATGTTACTGTACACTGACAAGACAGGTACCTGAAGGACGTTAGTATTTCTCTCGCTATGAGAAAGCCGAGGTCTATGTTGATGTTGGATCTATCTAGGTAGAGTTTGAATCATACTTCGGGGTATACATCTCTGCACTTCATTAGCATTTGGCAGTAAAATCAGGAAAGCATACTCACGTCCTCCTCAACAACGGCATTCCCTCCTTGACCTTCTCTCTATACCCCAAATCAATATCCACCACCCCAATTTCCGCCTCCTGCCCCTCGCCCGTCATATCCAGCAGCACCTTGCCCCACGGATCCACCACCGTTGAATGCCCATAGCTTCTCCGCTTYTCATTATGCGATCCCACCTGCGCGGCAGCTATCACATAAGCCTGACTTTCAATAGCCCTCGAGCGGAGAAGTACTTCCCAATGCGCTTCTCCGGTGGGCACCGTAAAGGCAGATGGGTAAGTGATGATTTGCGCATTTTGGCGCTTGAGCGCTAAAGAGATCTCTGGGAATCGCAGCTAGTTCTCTTTCAATACCTCACACTCACTGGGAGAACGGTAAACTCACATCAAAGCAAATCGTTAGCCCCACTCTTCCCACACAAGTATCCACGGGCTCAACGATCTTACTGCCACCCTCCACACTATTGCTCTCCCTCAGTGCCCCATAGTCAAAGAGATGTAGCTTATCGTAATGGCTTTCGATCTCGCCTTTCTCGTTGATCCAGCAGCTGCGGTTGTAGAGCTTGTTGCTGGGGGCAGGCACGTGGATGCCGACGTTGATGGCGAGTTTGGACTCGCGGGCTAATTTTKGGAGGCCGAGGACGAAGGGGGATGTATACATGGGCCGGGCGAGGGATATAGATTCGACTGGTGAGGAGGCGATGTAGTCTGTTGCCTCCGGGAGAAATAGGGCCTGTTCAGAAACAGTTCAGAAGATGGAGCTTGACTGGTATTTTGAAAGGGGAAGAGGATTGAAAGCATGTTTGGATTTTGATATGATCAGAAACAAAAGATAAAGAACGTACTTTCGCACCTGCTTCAACAGCTTTCTTCACTAAGGTTTGGCAGAGCGCGAGATTGTGACTGAGAGATGCTGTTGAGCATAATTGCCCGATCGCCTGGAAGGAAGAAGTTTCAGCACTGGATTATGAACGGGAAAACTATTGGAGCTCACTGCTATCGCCATGACTTTGGCTTCTTGTGGTGCAATTCCAGCAGCTGATGTAGTGCCAGTATAATTGGCAGTCGTTCAGAAGTCCCAGAAACTTTGAGAGATCCAATGCAGAAACAAAGAGACTACGGTATTAAGATCCTACTTAGGCTCCTAAGTGATTTCACTCGCTGTTACACATTCTGCAAGAAAACATCCAGACTCGGGAGTGGGAYAGTTTACTTGGTGCAACGACAATCATGCGAAGGCGCGTCGCGTCGCTCTTTTCTGTACAGTACATGCATGACGTTTTTGATCCGAGATCACAAATCCTCCCGAAACTTTCCTTCTCTTGTGACTCTTGTCCAACGTCTTACTGTCAGCATTTTGGATACAATCGGAACAATGGGCGTGGTCCGTCACATATAAAGCCTTTCCTTCTCTCATAATGCCAAAGTAATAGGGCTCGAAATGTCAAATGGCAGCCAAGCCGGGAAATCGTCTGCATGTAGGTGCTTCGAGATATATTGAGAGCTATCCCTAAACCCTTGCAGACTTCCACTTTGGTGCTGGACTTGGATCAGGCGTTCTTTCCGCCGTTCTCCTTCAGCCTGCCGACCTACTGAAGACACGGGTGCAGCAATCTGGTCATAGCTCGCTGCTTGCCACTATCCGCGACATCTCGAATTCCTCTACCTCGATCCTATCATTCTGGCGCGGCACCCTCCCATCGGCTCTGCGGACTGGCTTTGGATCCGCAATATACTTCACTACTCTGAATGGTCTGCGGCAGAATGTCGCGCGCTCGAATATACTTGCCTCCATCGGAGCAGTGGACAAGAATGGAAAGCCGAATCATTCCTCCTTACTACCGAAGCTCTCGAATCTCGCCAACCTTACAACTGGTGCCATAGCTAGAGCTTCGGCAGGCTTCATATTAATGCCTATGACGGTCATAAAGGTTCGCTATGAGTCGGATCTATATGCGTATAAGTCGATAGCTGGAGCTAGCAAGGATATTCTTCGAACAGAGGGTCTACGGGGCTTCTTCTCTGGCTTCGGCGCAACTGCTATACGAGACGCGCCGTACGCTGGACTTTATGTATTATTCTACGAACAGTCGAAAAAGCGACTAAGTGTACTATCTCAAAAAGTCCCGCTACCCGGCGAGCTTCCAGTCGGCATGGCGGGTTCGACTTCAGCAACCATCAACTTCGGATCTGGCGTAATGGCAGCGGGTCTAGCTACAGCTATCACGAATCCATTCGATGCGATTAAGACAAGAATTCAGCTTCAGCCTAAGAAATACCACAATATACTTCATGCTGTGAAGCTCATGGTCCGCGARGACGGCCTCAAGTCTCTCTTCGACGGTTTAGGTTTACGAATGGGAAGGAAGGCTGTGAGCTCAGCCTTGGCCTGGACAGTGTACGAAGAGCTCATCCGGCGAGCGGACCTTGCATGGACAGATCCTCAAGTGAAAGAGGTCTTGTGACACCACTACTGTATAACAACAAAAGATACCACTCTGTATAATGAAAAAGCAAACTTTTGACGACCAGTAGTTTGTGTCAGGCCCGCGAGGCGCTCTTACGGAATCAGCGGACGCTTTGTACCACCCCAGATTCTAAATGGGTCTGCCAGGTGGTCGTCCTACGTAAGTCACATTGCCTCTCATAAAAATTCTGCTGTCATTGTTTGCCACTCCGCATAGTGCTGTYATCGTGGCTACTTATGTCTAGCGGGCACGGATACCCGACGGGACGGACCGGGAGTAGTTCACTCACTGACTTCCATGGGAGTGTGCGGGCATATTGAGGACACAGATGCTTTTATCTGAGATACCTTTTGGTTCAAATTTCAATTTTATTGAGCGGGTATTTGATTGAGCTGCAAATAGCCAAAGCAAGTTGTCATAAAATCGTCAACTCCGTCATCATCCAACCCAAACCAAACCATGACTCCTTCAGTATTCAAATTGATTCCATCCTGGTTYTCTCTCCCCATCATCATCTCTTGCCACCAGCCAAGAAAGTCAACAGTGGAGAAGGAGATGGCTTTCTCTTGTGTTCCTTCTTTCTAACAAACTCAAAATCAGTCTCCTGGCGGCCGTGTCTGTGTCCTTCTATTCCCACCACGTCGGTCAGATGTACGTGGTCAGTGAGGTGGTCGCTGAGGTGGTGCTTACGGCCTTCGATTGCTACCAGCACAGGCTTTCTGCGCTCTCTGATCTCACGAGTGTGAGTCCACAAGAAATCTTGCTCGTGTTCTGGAACCCATCGCTTGATCAGAATGTAGTCCGGGTCCTGTCTAGCATTAGCACATGGCGTTGGACACAACGAATCTCGTCTTACCTGGTCGAATTCGTAGTCAATCCTGTAGTGATTGAGCGTCTCGATCGAAAGGTGCCTACGCGACATTCTGGTGTACATCGGTCTGGCAGGGTCGATAGCCTTCTCCTTCTTGGTAATGACAGCGATCTGCCTCTCGTTCATTCCCGACTTCCTTAGATCCTCTTCTAGCCGTCGAGCATACTCCTTTTCCCGCTCTTCCCTTTCCTTCTTCTCTTTCGCAACCCGTTCAGCCTCCTTCTTTTTCCACTTCTCAACCGCCTCCTCAGCCTCCTTCTCAGCGCGCTTCTTTTCCTCAGCCTTGCGACGCTCTTCCTTAAGTCTCTGGAGCTCCATCTCCTCCTTAAGTTTCTTGGCCTCGGCCTCCTTCTCAGCCTCCAATTTGAATGCCGCCAGCTCCTTACGCGTCTTCTCTAACTCAAAGTCTTGCTTCGTCTTCTGTGCGCGCGCCTTATCCAACTCAGCTTCCCGCTTCGCCTTCTGCTCATACTCCCGCCGTGCTTGGTCCCGCGCCCGCTCAATCTCATATTGCTCTATCAGCCGCCGGTCCATGCTGTCGCGGCTCGAATGCGAGCTTGAGACTCGGGAGTGGGACCGAGATCGCGAGCGGTGCGATCGCGTCGGCGCAAGCTGTAGGTACCGCTCGTGGTCGTCCTCGTGGTCGTCGTTGTAGATCTTGTTGATGATGACGGGCTGCGTGGGAGGAGGGGACGGTCGGTGCCCTGTCGAGCGCGAGCGCTGCAGGCCGCCGCCTGAGTGTGCAGGAATGAGGTAGCTGCTGCCGCCCTCATAGTAAGGGCGTGCGGACGGGCGCTGGTAGCGGTGCTCGGGATAGATGACGGGCTGCTTTGGGGAAGCGCGCCCGCGGCGGAAGTGGATGTCGAGCTCGTCCTCGTCGGAATAGGAGTAGTAGGAGCTCATCTTGGGCGAGACGAGGCTCTGATGTCTGAGCGAGGCGTGGATCTGTTGCTTTGGGTTTGATGCAAGGCTACCGTTGCCTAATGTTTTTAAGCTTTGGGGTCAGGGCGAGCGCGTTGGGATGTTGCCTCTGAAGCTGGGCGTAGAGGCGTAGGGCTGGCTATGCGAGACCCCACTTCGCCCCGCGCTGATCTCGTTGCGATAAGGGTACAGGTGTTGATATTCCGACTTCGCAGGCYTTTGCGACAATGAAAAAAAGGGAACCAAGTCAGAGGAGAAGTGGATTACAGGAAGTCACCACGGATAAGTGAACGTGGTCGTGTGGGAAGAGAAGAGTCAAAAGGTCGGTGTCAGCAGGATGGGGATGGGGGCTGACTTTAAAGCACTGGGATGGAGACGGGTACATGTACTAAGACGAAAATAATATTGCGGCACCATGAAACCCTTGCTTAGCCAGATTAATCAAACATTTCACCACGATTCGGTGCGGCCCCAGGGTACCACTTGACCGGCCACAGGGGGCTGGCCAGCGAGCGTCAATTGTGGTCCGCTGCTCCCAGCCTCTTTGATTAAAGTTGGGCTGTCAAGAAAAAGAGGGCGAGTTGGGCCAGGGTGTGCGGGGTGAAGGATCGTAGGGCTACTGCAAGTTGTGCAGCACGCTAGAGCTTCGAGCCTCTCATCGCCGTGCTTCGTACAAGAGCCCAGTAAAGTGTCCAATTATCGCCACGCTACACACCGCAAGTCTACGCTACCGCTTGCATTTATGCTTGTCTTGCGGCGAATATCGGGGTTAATAAACGCTGTGTGTGTTTGTTGGTGAGGCGTTTTGTCCGCGCTGTCGGTAATTTGTTATACCTCGTTCAGTAAATATTGACCACTCGTTTTCTCTCAGACGGAAAAGAAGAGAGAGAGAGCGATACGCAGCGCAAGGTGAAACTCATTTCGTRGCTTCAGAAATAGAAATCGCGAATCTCCAGCGCAGATGAAGGCCGTTCAGCTGACCGGGGGGTTGGAGCAGTGCAGTGGTCTACTTGCTGGCCCCCAACCAAGCGCCAGCCATGGCATGCGTCTCATGGCCGCGGATTTGTTGGAATCTAATGATCACTAATTGGTTGCTGTAATTTGACTAAGATTTTATCCGCTTTAGTGAAATCCTAGAGTGTATATTCGGTTTCCGCTTGTGCTTCAGGAAGCGTACATCCCGCCGCCTTTGTATACATGATCTTTGGCCCCCAAATAGTTACRTTGTGATGGCGACATGCCACGAATTACGCCGCCGGCCGCACATGAGAAATGACGCGCGGTGAAATGTTGTGATGGGTATTTCTAATTTTAGAAATCTTCTCGACTTCTTTCCTGTGCCACCGAAGGACCAGATTTCTTCTCTGATCCTTCCGATTCCGTCCTGCTGATTCGCCAAGTCCGTCATCCAAATCCTCCTGTTGATCATCTTCATGCCCGTCCTCCACTCTTGAAAATCTGCTCGATATGCTCGCGACTGTTCTTGTGTGTAGTCTCTAAATATTGAAGTTTCTTGCCCAGATTCTCGACATCTCTATTCAGCTCCGATGTCTCGGTCTTTAACCTCTTGTCGACTTCGGCTATCGGGCTGAAGATAAACCTACCAATCGTGAGTGAGTGCAGCAGTCTCGTGACTGCGTTGGGCAGTATTGGGAGGAAAGCAGCGTGGAAATGGCAATGAGATTAGCGTAACTTACATTTTGCCTACGCCCTCGTAGACGGGTGTGTCGGGTGGCAGGGTGGACACTTCGGTGGACGTGAGTTGCAGCATGCGGATCTCGCGCTGCTTGAGGCCGATTTGTGACTTGACGGTGCTGATTTGCTGCTGTGCTTGGATTGCCTGGTCCTGGATTTCTTGGACCAGCTGGATATATATCAGTGTCTGCCCTATAGAACAAGAAGTGATTACGGCCTTGAGGGGAGGAGTCGGGGACCCCAGCTAGCCGACCCTTGTCAAGAGGACGGGGCTTTGCTTACCTTTTGCAGAGCCTCATTTGAGATAGACATCCTGTCTGCTCTATGAAGGCCCAGAAGCGAGAACGATCGTAGCTAGAGAGTTGGTTGTGCAAGCGCAGACTTTGATGCGTCGAGCCTCCAGATTATTTCGTTTATGTCATCACGTGAGCAAGGGGGGCTATTGTATAGTTTGCCCCTCTCTGATTGGCTCTATTTTTCCAAGGGAGCGCCATTGCCCCGARGYCTATTTCGTGCGAATTGAGAGGCCTTGACTTGTGTAAAGTCCTAGTCRATCCAATCTGACTTACTYTTTCATTTTAACAGCTATTTCAGAGTCATTGCAAACGCGTTTGAGGACGTTATGTTTGATGCGACTCATAGCGCCGGCCAAATTCCGAGGAACACCGTAAACTGACTGCATGACGTTGGTTGCCGGACTCTTTTTCCTTTCTGGATCTTTCTTCACATTCACAATGCTTCCCGAATCTATGCCCTTCACCGAGAAACATGTACTTTACAGTAGCTGAAGCCTCTGCGTGAACTTTTGCCGCCATTTAGTCCCACAGAATCCTGTACTTCCAGCCCACTTGACCCGCGGCTGCGCCGGATAGCTACAGCTCTAGGGAAGAAAAAACAATTTGCTTTCCACAACATGTCTTTCAACCTACCGCACATCAAATATCCGCCAGCTCGGCCAGAGGAGGGGTACTGGGCCCCCGTAACGTCTACAATCAACTGGTGCGAAGGTAATGCCGTTCTCCCTGGCTTTCGGAACTTCAGCTCTGACGTGTGCTACAGAGGATTACTATGCCACGATCTACTCCGCCGAAATTGTCAATACCCTCACGAATCTACTCTTCATATATCTGGGATTCAAGGGCGTACGGAACTGCTTGAAATACGAACATGACAGTGTATTTTTGGTGGCATTTATAGGATGTATGGTCAATTACAAATCAGCTTGGGAAACACCGTGCTGATTTATCTAGATCTGCTTGTTGGTAGTGGCAGCTTTGCTTTCCATAGCACTCTGAAATGTAAGCTTCGAGCTCTACTTGACCCGTTGAGTCGCTAACTAGTATTCACAGATCCTATGCAGTTGGTAGACGAGCTTAACATGATTTACACGGCCTGTCTAATGTGCTATGCGACATTCTCCTTCTCTCAATCACGCTCCATTCGACAAGCTTTAGCTACCGGCTTGGTGTCCCTTGCTGGATTCATTACGGTATGTAGTTATTCTTTTGCATTGTTAGGATGCGCTGACACGGATATCAGCTCTACTATCATTACCTACAAGACCCAGCATTTCACCAGAACGCCTTTGCTATCATCACGACCATCGTCCTCTTCCGAAGCATGTATGTCATGGAGGTCAAYATACGCCCATCTTTAAAACGAAAATATGGCACAGCCCCACAGAAGTCTATSGCAGTTTTATCGAAAGAGGAGCGCGATGCTAATGCAGCGCGGGACTCGAGGATATTGAAGGAGATGTGGTTTATGGTTGTGATGGGCCTTTCAATCTTCCTTGCAGGCTTCGGAATTTGGGCGCTGGACAATAAGTACTGTTCCAAGATCCGGCGCTGGAGACATCAGATCGGCTTACCGTGGGGTATACTCCTCGAGGGCCACGGGTGGTGGTAAGTCGAAACGTATGTTCCGTTTAAAAATATWAGCTGACGTATATGCAGGCATTTGATGACCGGCTTCGGCTCCTATTTCTATATTGTGTGGGCAGTCTGGCTCCGCCACTGCCTCAATGAACGGCAGGACGAATATGTTTTGAAATGGCCCAGCATACTCTTTTCGATTCCTGAAGTGGTGCCGCTCTCAGAGTACCCAATGGGCGACAGGCTCTCAGGCAGCTCCACGAATGGACATGCAAAGGTAGAGGATCGTAAATCTGTTTGAATAGATCTATACAGACCATTCTCTTCGGAGATTTTCCGTAGACTAGAGAATGATACCCCTCTATCATTTCCATCAACACACATGTCCATAAGTAATCTGGAGGCAGCTCAACCCGCTGCTTACTTTGTTGGTTAAAGAGAACAATCTGCTGGTCAAGACTCTGCGCATGCTATAAAGTAACAAAGGACCCCTAAATTAAAATAAATAATCCCAAGCTTTCTGGATCTGGAGGAATCAATGGCACTACTTATAGCCCTGCCAAGCCCATAGCGTTACCGACGGGATGGGAGGGAGACTTGCAGGGATTAGCTCTGCTACCTGGCGGCGGTTCGTTGGAATCTCGAGAAATGTGGTCTTAGACACGCAGCCCCCGTTCCCTCGCCTTACTCCTCCAATACCCAATTTGCAGACACCTATACAAGAAGACTTCAAATTTCCAAAATATCTACGCCGAGCCGGACTCCATGCAGCGCAGTCATAATACTCTACTCACCAGGTGAAGGGATCGGGGATGTATGAACAGGTGCATCGACCATCGCAACGCGCCCCGCTGAACGAAGGAGACAGGAATTGGAGCGATGGCAGCTCCGTCGAAGAAATCTCCCTCGGGATGGGGATCGTTTCTGCAACAAGCTGTGGCTGGGGTAGAGTCTAGGCTAGATAATATTCTGGCTGAGGGAGACGAGGCTACACCTGCGAAGAAACCTACGCCTGCTGCTACGTCAAGGCCAGAGGGTTCGTTTTCCCTTCTTCAAAAGAGCTTCAATCCAAGAGCTAATTGTCCATATAGTCTCGCGGACAGCATCGGCGAGCAATAGAACCAATGATCGATTACAAGAGCGGTTGGCAAGGGCTATAGCAGCGAAGAATGCGCAGAAGGGAGAGGCCGCTTCTTCAGCTACACCATCTCGGACAGGAAGTCCAGCCACGGTATCCGAAAGCCCAAGACAAAGTACGGAGGTAGCACGGCCGAGCTCTGTTGGAAAGGACGTTGGAGAAACCACCGCTTCTGAGCCTGTGGCTGAAGCGAGCAAAGATGTACCTACCGCCTCTGACGAGACGCCGTCGATTGCAGTACAGCCTGGGAGCCCTCGAATTGAAGCACAAAAGACAGAGCAAGGAACAAATGGTCTTGGAACGAAGGCTGAGGCTGAAGCGTCGCCTCGGCCATCTGTAGAATCTACAAGGTCTAGTATACCTAGGGGATCTACGGACTCGGTGCGGCCGCCAGGCTCTTTACCTCGTACGTCTATGGACGTGCAGTCTACAGATCTGGAGACAGTTCAGAATRCTCTCAAGTCCCCAGAGGAATATGATGCTCTGCTCAAGCAGCTCCAATCGGACTTCGAGACGTCCGAGTTGCAACGGCAGGAAGAAGTACATGGCTACGTTGAGCGCATCGATGCGTTGCAATCAAAGTTGCAATACCTAGCTAAAGAAAGCGTAGAAGCTGCTAAGAAAGCCAGTGCCGCAGCAACAGCAGGCAGTCTAGAGAAGAAGCTGGCGGACAAAGAACAGCAAGTTGCCCTGCTTATGGAAGAGGGTCAATCGCTTTCGAAGAAAGAGCTCAACCATATGACCACGATCAAGAAGTTGCGAGCCAAGATTCAAGAGGATAGCAAAGAGGTTGCGGGAGCCAAGCGGAAGCAAGAGAAGGCCGAGAGGGATGCAACTTTGGCTAYGGACCGTTTAAAACGATCCCAAGCATCAGACAAGCAACTRGCCGAGAAGGATCGGCGAATCACCCAATTTCAAAAAGATATTGAATCTTTGAAGTCCGAAAGAGACGCCAGGGATTCGACAATCGCAGACTTAAGGCGGCAAATAGAAGAAGCTGCGACTCAGGAGAAGGAAGCCGAAAATAAGCGTAACCAGGATGCGCTCAAGGCTGAGAGAAGAAAGGTTAAGGACCTCGAAGAAGATCTCTCAAATCTCAGTATCGAAAAAAGTCTGGCGTCAGATAGAGCACAGTCACAGATCAAGGAGCTTAGGGAGAAGATCGACAAAGATGCCGAGCGTGTTCGAATTACGGAGTTGGAGATGCAGAATGAGCAACAGATGCTGGAGAGCAAATTAGAGGTTATGAGAGCGAGGGCAGAAGAGGTTTCGTCTGGCACCGGAGGTGATGCGCAAGCAAAGCTGTTGCGGCAAATTGAGACTCTTCAAAGTCAGTACGCTGTGGCGAGCGAGAACTGGCAGGGCATCGAGGCTTCTCTTGTTGCAAGAGCGACGAATCTGGAGAAAGAGCGAGATGAAGCTACAAAGCGCGAGGCAGACATTCGGCGGAAAGCTCGAGAAGTGGTATATGGCCTTCATCTCTTATTCACGGGCATTTACTGATCTCCACAGACTTTGAAAGCCAAGCGTAACGAAGAAGAGCTGGAAGAAACCAGATCCAAGCTGCCAAACTTCGAACAGGAACTTACCSAGCAAAAGGCCAAGCTAGATACCTTACAGAAAAAGGCAGAAGCTGCCGAGTTCGCGTTAGTTGAGGCTAGAGCCGCCTTTGGCCAAGAAAAGCAAGCCTGGCAGGTCGAACTTCTACAGCGCATCGAAGAGGAGCGCCAGAAATGGCAAGAAGAAGTCGCCCGTCCAGATTCGCCAGTAGCCTCCCAACGTCGCGGCCTTACAACAGAATTCCTCGGTCTTCAAAACCTCCAAATAAGGCGATCCTCTCGTTCCATAACCAGCAGCGACCAGCCTAGCCCACACCTTGGCCGTCGCCCATCTATCCAGCCTCTAGGTCGTATCTCAGGTAACGGGACCCCGACGAGGCAAGACTCGGTGCAGTCATTGAAGGAGAATGGCGAAATTTCGTCCGCGGTCTCTCTGCATACTGCCTCCCTACACACGCCCTCCATCCATACGACTGATCAAGACGACTTCGAGCTCTCTCCCGCCTCCCCGCACCAAACAATCAACGACATGGTCTCCGTGTCCACCGCCGGCGCAGGGCCCTCCGTGCAACTCGTCGAACGCATGTCCTCCGCCGTGCGCCGTCTCGAGTCCGAAAAAGTCGCTACGAAAGAAGACCTTGTGCGTCTGTCCGCGCAGCGCGACGAAGCTAGAGCCGAGATCGTGAGTCTGATGAGGGAAGTGCAGGTTAAGCGGGACATGGAGAGACGGGTCGAGGAGCTGGAGAAGGAGAGGGAGGGCTTGGATCAGCGATACCAGACCACCCTAGAGATGTTGGGGGAGAAGAGCGAATTAGTAGATGAGCTAAGGAGTGATATTGAGGATATTAAGGGGATGTATCGGGAGTTGGTGGAAAGAACCGTAAAATGAAGGAGAGAAGGAACAGTCTTCGGAGACAGCATTTTTAGAGCGGGCAAAGCATGGTAAGGCACGGTGATGTTGGTGTTATGATGGGAATTTAGAGGACAGCGGGCTTCACCTGCAGATAGGGCTTGTATGAGTATTCTTCATTGGTGGTGTTTTTTGGATTGAATKCTACTTGTTACAGGTGTTATAAGTCTATGCCTTCGCGCTCGGCGGATTGTAAGATGAATTTCTTGACCTGTGCTCGTTAGCTCCTTGCTTGTTTCCCAACTCCTCGCATAGGAAAGACGTACCTGGGTATCTGGCGCGAGTTCCAAAGCCATGAACCCATCGCTGTCTTTCTTGTCTGTCTCAGCTCCTGCTTTGAGTAGAGCCACCGCTGTGTCCCCTATTCCCGAATGTTAGCTCTTACACTTTAAGTCCCCTTCAAATGAGAAAAGGTGCGTACCGTGACCCTCAGCAACAGCATGATGCAAAGRCGTCTGTCCGGCATCATCACTCGCGTTCACCGGACTCGTATTTTTGATGAACAGCTCTACCATCGGCACGGATCCTACAGCTGCAGCTCGATGGATGGGATACTGGCCGCGCTTGTCCTTGACGCGAGTTGAGGCGGGAGGTTTGGCATCAAAGAGGGTGCGTGCTACRTCCAGGTTGTTTTTTGAGGCTACGAAGTGGAGCGCTGTCTGGCCGCTGAAATCTGGAATTGATGTAAGCATTTGGTTGAAGAAAGTTTTCGGAAGACATAGATTTACTTTTTGTGTTGACGTCTGCTCCCTTTCCGAGAAAGAGCTTCACTAATTCTTCGCCTTCTTTGAGGGAGACGGCGATCATTAAGGGAGTCCATCCTGAACCGTCCTAGATTTGATCATATCAGCTATATGCTTTATAGAGAATCATACTTCAAAGGGAATTGGAAATATATACCTGCACATCAGGATCGAAGTTCTTTTCGGCAGATAAGAGAATGGCAATATCTAAGTGGCCGTAAGAGGTAGCCCAGTGGATTGGCAAACGCTCATCATCGTCTTTCCGATCGACTAATTTTGGATTTGCCTAAATAGAAAGTGAGCATGTTATTTCATATCTGATAAGACAATCCAACTCTACTCACGTTCAATAAAGACTCCACCACAGYCACTAGATAGACTCTCATTAGTTACTTCACTCATCCAGGGTTCATATTAGTGGCGGAGGTTGGGTATGGGATATGCGTACTTCGTCCATCGCGCGCAGCTTCGTGGATGGCAAATTTTGATGGCTCCTCCATGCTTTCTCAAAGCAATATGAAGATCTTAGGGAATATTGGATTTTGGACGGAGGTTGCTGATGGGAAGTGCATTCGTAAGGTCCATCAGCCTGGTCTCTGAATGCCTTAGATTCGAGGCATGATTTCGAAACGGCGGGCGAGGCTACGAAATTGATTGCTCTCCCACAATCTTTCATTTTTTTCAACACATCTACATCGACAAAATGTCTGCCGCCGTGGCCCAAGCAGACAACCCTGAGGTCTCGCACCTCAAAGCGATGATCAACCAGAACGCCAAAAGGACCYGGGTCCTGTATGGCGCAACCACCCAAGACGATTCCCATACAGAACCAGCCGAACGACTTGCGATCGCCTCACGGATTCATAATGAATACGCCGACGTGAGGGAGCTACCGCCTGCGCTTGCGGCGAAGATGGCGAGCGCTGGGGGCCCAAGGAAGAAGGCGAAGACAGCACCTACAGAAGAGAGCACGAGCGACGCGAAAACAACCAAGCTTATAGAGGGCGTAGTATCGTCGCGAGAGAGCAACAGCGCTTCATCTTCCTCTCAAGCTTTGACACTATTAAGAGGACAGCGAGGAGGAGATGCGCCGCCGCCAAACGCAAATGGACCTACAGCACAAAAGAATCTACCTTCTTCGAGTCTCGTGCGTAAGCAGACGGYTGTGCAGCTCAAGCCGGAGTGGCATGCGCCTTGGAAGCTAATGCGTGTTATCTCGGGGCATCTGGGATGGGTGCGCAGTTTGGCTGTGGAGCCGGAGAATAGATGGTTTGCGAGTGGTGCGGGGGATCGGACGATCAAGATCTGGGATTTGGCGACGGGGAATCTCAAGTTGACGCTTACGGGGCATATCTCGACTGTTAGAGGCCTTGCAGTCTCGCCGAGACATCCGTATCTTTTCTCTTGCGGAGAGGATAAGATGGTGAAGTGCTGGGACTTGGAGACGAATAAGGTCATCAGACATTATCATGGCCATCTGAGTGGTGTATATACTCTATCTTTGCACCCAACTCTCGATGTCTTGGTTACTGGTGGCCGTGATGGAGTTGCTAGAGTTTGGGATATGCGGACAAGGAGTAACATCCACGTTCTCTCTGGACACAAGGGCACAGTATCAGATCTCAAGTGCCAAGAAGCGGATCCCCAAGTCATCACTTCCTCCCTCGACTCGACAGTACGGTTATGGGATCTAGCAGCAGGAAAGACGATGGGAGTCCTTACACATCACAAGAAAGGTGTTAGGGCTTTAGCGATCCATCCCAAAGAATTCACATTTGCGACAGGAAGCACCGGAAGTATCAAGCAATGGAAGTGCCCCGAAGGAGCGTTTATGCAAAACTTCGAAGGCCAGAATTCGATCATCAATACTATGTGCGTCAACGAAGATAATGTTCTCTTCTCAGGTGGCGACAACGGTTCAATGAGCTTCTGGGATTGGAAGACAGGCCACAGGTTCCAGTCGCTGGAAACGACAGCTCAGCCTGGTTCGCTCGAGGCCGAGTCGGGACTCATGAGCTCTACCTACGACAAGACGGGACTTCGATTGATTTGTGGAGAGGCAGATAAGACCAGTAAGTGACACTCCACAATGCCCATATAAAGCACAGTGCTAAAGTCCTCATAGTCAAAGTATGGAAACAAGACGAGACAGCAACTCCAGAAACGCATCCTCTAGACTGGAGACCGACGCTAGGAAGGCAAAAGTTCTAATGGRATTACCTCAAATAAATGGATATCAGCATGGCTGGGCGAATGGTGTTCATATAGGAATAGGCCTACTTATCGAAGTGGTACTTAATATACAACTGTACTTTCTCGTTCATGATATCTCATACAGAATACCCCAGACTCTTGACCTCAGGATCATCCTTAAACGCAAGTTTCAAATCCTCATCTCCAATACTCAACCTAATCTTTCCCGTGCGATCCGCCCTCCTCTGCTCGAGCCCGATGACACCTGCCTCCATCAGATCCACCACCGAGCACCCCAGCGCCAGCACCCTCGGCGCTTTTTGCGGGACACCTTTCAAAGAAACCAACTTGTCGGGCTTCATGAGGAACTCAAGGGTATTGCCACCCGTATCCATCTTCGCCATTCGCCTCGCCTCATCCAACACGTCCCCCAACACACTCTCCGCTATCCCCGTCCTCCTTGTCTTCGCCATCAACGCCACCAACAGAATCTTCGCCGCCAACGGCAAGCCCCTGAGATACTGCTGCAGCGGGCTCGTCGTCGCCTCGKTAATCGCCCTCTTTATAGTGCCAATCGTGACTGTGCCGAGAGCCTTGTTAGATGCGCGGTCGGATTTGGAGGGCGTGGTAGGAGGGTTAGAGGACGCTTCAGCCTCGGCGAGCTCGACGGCGCGCCGGCAGATATCGAGGGCGCGCCGGGCGTCGCCCGACACGGCGGCGACTTTGCGCGAGGCGAATTGGATGGCGTCTGAGGTTACGATGTTGCCGGGAACGCCTTCGAGGCGTGATTGGATGATTTTCATGAGTTGCTCGTGGGTGTAACCGGGGAAGGTTATGCGGGTTAGGCCTGTAGGTGTTAGATGTGTTGACGGAGTGGGAACTGGAGAGGGTGACTTACCGAGACGACTGCTAATTTTGTTGCTCAGGGTCCTCTCGGGGAGATCCATGGTGTTGGCGACAGCAAGAACGATCAATTTACTATGCCTTAGACCTGGCCAGTTGAAGAAATTATACATTACACTCTGATTCTTAGTGACAAGTTGGTCCAGCTCATCCATTAATACAACGCAAGGTGTTCGTCGAGGACTTGGGTGGTTGAACTCTCGCTCAAGCAGGTCCAAAGCGTGTGATGGGCTTACTCGGTCTCCTTTCAATGCCTCCCATAGCAAAGAATATGACTGATGGGGATCAGTGACTTTCATGCCGTTGATCTCTACAAATATAAAATCGTCGAGTTCCTCAGCTGCCGAGGCCGCATTCAGCTGTGCAACGACCTCACGCACCGTCGCTGTCTTTCCTGTACCTGGCGTACCCGAAATGTAGATACAAGCACCCGCACCTTCGAAGATGGCTGCTTCAAGATGTGAGTATACAGATGCAAACTCGTCTTCTCGGCATGGTAGACTGGTTGGGACCGCGGATACATGAAGTTTCGACCGCGCGCTCTGAAATGGTGAGGAGTAAACATGATCGGGATCGAGGACGCGGGTACCAAGAGGTGTGAATTCGAGAGGCTTCTTGACAATTACCCTATAGATGTTGAGTATCGTGCATTTACMACTTGTGGGTACGACTTACCTCTTGTGACTAGGCGTTAGCAGTTTCGAAGGCGTCCTAGGCTTTCGAGGAGTTGATGCAGTAGATGTCTTCTGCTTCTTCCGCGGAGTGCTAARTTCTTCATCGTCCTCTTCCTTTGTCATATCAAAGTCATCATCTTCCCTTCTACGCTTATCTATCCTTTGCTTTCTTTGAGTCTTAGTCTCAGTCTCGGAATTTAACCTTTCTATTAGCTGCAGAATCTCGTCTTCATCACCGTGAGCTATCTCGTCCCATGAGAACTCTGCAGTGTAGGTTATAGACTTCAAATTGCAGCCCCGACGGCATACAAAGWCTTTTCCGTAGTCTTTTGATCGGCGAGGTATTGTGCCCTTGGGAAACCGAGCTGCAAATGCCTTTTCAGACAGAATCGTAGCGTTGTTGAGAATTGAGTTTAGGGGGCTCTCGTCCCAGCCAGGAGTGATATATCTTTCGTGCTGTGATAATCAGCCGAGGGTCTGCAGAGGGTCTGCGAATCGCTCACAGGGAGAAAATCATCCCGCTTCTTCTTTCCGGGCTTGATCTCTGCTTCTCTGGCAAACCCTAAACTCTTAGCCACTTCTTCCATGCCATCTTTGTATGCCCTTACAGAGAAAATTCGCGCATTCATCCCCATCTACGTCCGCGCCGACGAATTGGAAGATCATTCCTACCCATGGCACAGAGTCCGTTGGGGCCCGCAGCAGCACACAATCGCCCACCCTGCATTCGAGACCATCCTCTTTCCTCCTCGCTCCAATTATGGTTCCCTCTCCRCCTTTCGAAGACTTGTCGTAGATTCGTTCCCAACGGCCATTCTCTCCATCCGACTCCTCGTCTGAGTCCTCGTCCGAGCCGTCGCTGCCGCCAAGAGCTGCTTGGGAGAGTTGCTTTGCTCTCTCGGCTTTGTCGAGATATCTCTGCCTTGGGGTCAATAGGGTAGCCCTCGGAGGCATGTCGACATTCAAAGATATCAAATTTGGTGTGGTGCGCCTCGAGCTCGACCTTGCTTAAGTGCTTGCATAAAGTCGGGAAGTCGCGTCGATAATTGCGCGACTGGCGCTGTGGCTCTCCGTATTCAGGGGTCTCCCAAAGCATTTCCGCTTGGAATGATTCACCTTCTTTCTAAAATATCATTCCAC